>VOPJ01015301.1:0-29850 GCA_014673585.1 Semibalanus balanoides
AAGGAAGAGTTCTTGCCGCTGTGAACTTAATTGTGTGCAAGTTTCGTAGCTCTAAATTGATATCTTTCTCGAACAATGGACATCAAGCGTTGCGAGTAGGACAGACGGTACTGTTCGGCTGCTGCTGTCAACCCTCTGGAGTCCACCCGATAATTGTATGATTCCATCACGTGACGCGTAAGTGTCTACCTGATAATTGTGTGATTCCATCACGTTCCTGGAGGCTTTGGAATATCTCAGCAACTAGGGTAAATCTGGAGAAGCTAAGTGGTTCATTAAAAAATATGATCAGCTATAGGCCAGTGTCAATAAGCCCAAATAAGCGATGTGAGAAGGCACACTCCCTTTAAGTAATAGTATAGCGGTATGTATCCGGTGAAAATGTGTTTGCTTGATGGATATTAGTTTTCGACGAAAGTCTGGTGGTTCGACGAAAGTCTGGTGGAACATTTAGTGCAACCCTGTAGACCTCAGTGTACACGATAACCTTTGTTTCGAAAGCAGACATGACATTTCGCGTTTCTCCCAATTGAATTTAACTCAGACGTGACTGTTCACAAGTGAAACATCCTTTCCGCCCCTTGAGAGCACTGCTGTTCATGATTGAATCAAACCACATGCGTGTTTTGCACACGTATTTTGCAGTAATACTATCACTATTCATTAGCGATATTGTCATTCCCAACACGTAGTCCTGTCGCAGTTTTAGTTTCAGCTGTCTTGCAGTAACCTGATTCCGAAGTTAAGCTTGAGTGTGTCGCTTGTATTTGTATGTGGAGCGGGCGCAGGCCTGCGGTTCTTACTATACCTTTTCTTGATTGTCGTCTAAACTCTGCAGGTTTCACCGTCCTTTTACGAATGTATAATTGACTTAGCAGTCAAATAATCAACATTGTCATAATTAACATAATTAACAATAACATTGTCAAATAATCACCGAGCGGGCGCGAAGCGCCCGTGAGGTTTCTCGTCAAATTACTAGACAAATTTACATTTGACCCGGCCCAGCCCGACACGGCCGCACGGACGCTTTTCGGAAGCTAAGAACTTTGCAGCTGCTGCTCCGATTGAGATCGGGGTTTCACTATTGACTGCGTTCATTATTTCATTTTTTTTTGGTATGGTGCGTTCTGATAAGGGTGGCACCACCGGACATGGCACGAGCAAATGTGGGGCAGGTCATATCACCGATTTGGGAGGAAAATCGCGCCCAATGCTGCAATCGCTTAATCAAACTGGACCACATGTGGCGTACGCTAAGAGCCAACTGTGTCATATCTTCATCTTTGTTATCTTCAATTTCGCTCTCATACGCATTTTGCTAATAACACTTTCAAAATCTCTTTCATGCGTATTACGCTGACATCTTAGGTTTGCCATTATTTTATCGGTTTCTACAGGTTTGTCTTATTTTATCGGTTTCTACGTGCCAGTTGATGAACGCCTTATAACCATGTCAGTTGCGGAGCTCTAAAGCATCAATCGTCATCACCATCATCATATGTGCCAGTTTTACACTGTTATGAGCAGACTTGTGCCTGGATCCCGAAGTTGGATCTGGGATCCCAGTGGATCCCTCTGCGTGAAAAATGAATATATGGGATCCTTCTGGATCCCTCGGCGTAAAATGCTTCGGGATCTGGGATCTCGGGGGATCTCTAATTTAGAACGAGCCTTAGATCTTAAAACACAAGATGCAGGGTCTGACATAAAAATTTGTGGTCTCTATTTTGCGTATGTAGTATGTACTATGTATATAAACAGTACCTGCAAATAACCCTGTAAGTTGTACCTATATTAGCAAATATAGATATTGCAATTAATTTTCCAATGCGATACAATTAGCAAAAAGTAAGTACTTATCAATGTGCCTAGATCCCCAGGTTGGATCTGGGATTCCAGTGGATCCCTCGGCATAAAATATATCAGGATCTGGAATCTTTGTGGATCCATCTGTTTATTGTGTCCTGGATCTGGTGTCCTATGTGGATCCCGGGGCACAGGACACAGATCCAGGTCCAAGCTGGATCTCGGATCCAGGTACATGTCTGGTTATGAGAAATATGCTCGATAGCACGTGTTACATAATACATTAAAGTAACAGTAAGACGCCTTTATCGGCGAAGAATGAGCGAGCCTGTAGAAACCCGATAGCAAGGAAATTGGTCTGCTGTCATCCTAACTCCACCTTGCAAGTAGTGTGGTCTCAAACCACACCAAATTTCAGCTTGATCTGTCAGCGCATACGCGGAAATGGAGGTGCCAAGTAAGATTATGTTGCGACGGTGGCGCTGCCTACCTGCGGCCGTGGCGCCACCTACCGCGCCCGGTCGCCAGAGACGGAGGCGATTGTGTCACATGGCACCCCAAACGCGGCACGTACCACGCGCCATGCTGACCCCTCAGTGAGACAAAACATGTCAATAACATAATATTGATTGAATTGGGCTATCAGATGGCGAAGACCGCTTGTCAATCAAATGCGGGTTTCCAAAGATATAAGCTTCTGAAAAGTGTTACGGTCGGGCCAGGTCGGATCGGCCGCTTATATGTGATACAAAACGAGCGAGTCCGAATAAATCCGCGTCAATATTATCACCCGTCCGAGGAGGTTCGTCTTGTGCAAAGCATGCATTTGAGTCTATTTTGCCGTGGTTGTTTTGCGTCGCAATATATCGAACTAAAATCGATACTTTAAACTAAATTAGGTTTGAAAGGTTATTATACAATTTGCAATTATAAGCTTCATGTTTGTAGGCAAAAACATTTTGGGTGGGTATTAGATGGATTTGAATTGCGCTTTACAGCCGCAATCATTTATATCGTCTAGCACCCTTTGTTTTGAAGCTAGGGCGGTGTAATTAAGGAATATTATAAAATTTCGTCAATAAAATATTATACAGACAGATTTTAACAGTGAAATACTGCATCAAACCTAATTTTTTGAATGCATTTTACGAGACGGTACATTGGTCTACACATTGGTGTTTGTTTCATCGCTTCACATCCATAGGTGCTGACACTGATTTAAATTGTGAGACGTCATAAAACTATGATTTGGCTTGTGTAAGCCAGTAACTTTGCACGTACCACGCGCCGCTGATCGACACATAAGTGCATAGCCGGCGATCGGTTTCCTCTACGCCTACTGTGTTTGACCCGTAATCTTTGCGACTTTGGTTGCGAGATATAGGCTGGTATTGCAAACGATGTTTTGTAGGTAATTTTTGTGGACGGAACAGGGGTGCACGTGCGCACGTGCATGTGACCCAGAGTTTTTGACCTGTTGCAAAATTGACACAGTGGTGTGGTCTCCAGCCTCACACAAATTTACTTTTATAGGCCAGCCGTTTCTCGCCTACAGCAGGATAATACTTTCTGGACCCTACGCGGCACGTGTTCAGGTGCCGTGGCTTGACCCACTCACATGATAAAAAATATGTCAAAATCAATCATAATGTCATTGCATGGGGCTATCATATGGCGAAGACCGTTGTCATCGGATGCGGGGTTCAAAAGATATAAGCTTCTGACCAGCGTTTGCGTCGGCCGGGCCGAGCCGGCGGGTCGGCCGCTTATATGTGAGAAAAATCCGGTATTCAATGAGGACTCGCTCCGCGCTTCGCGCTCGCTCGTAATTACGTATTCAGTGAGGGTTCGCGCTCGCTCGTAATCATCCAAGAGTATTGTCTACCCGCGGCTGTCGCGACTCCGACTTTGTCACCAGGGACGATGAAATGTGTGCGGAGTGCTATATTTTTCACTCCAGACATGCAGTTTTAGCGGGCGCTCCGGTTCGTTTCGCTGTGGTCAGTTTTTCCTGCTGCGCTACTATCGCTGAGAGGCACCATAAAGCCAGTCTAGGCGATCTAAAGGTGCTATGAATGATAAAGACTCATAAAGATATCGTCATAAAGACTCCCAGATCATCGGCTCAGCCAATGTATGGAGCGCCACAGCTGCAAAACTACGGCCAACAACAGCCGACTCACTTGATTGACTCTGTGGCATTCACTTTTCATGGAGTGCTGAAAGCGGATTGCGCTTTTCAATATTATTCACTTATTTGTAGATTAGTACTTTATATATTTGTACATTACTTATGAAAATGACGCCTATACTATTAAAGGGACACTGTCTTCTTAACATTATATTTGAGTTGAGATAGCCATTTTGCGTGCTTGGCATTGAAATTATGTATGGTATAAGTAAAAACAACCACTGAGGTCGAATCACAGAGAAATTCTAGTTTGGTTTTTGAATATCTGTAACATCCCCAGTTCCCAGTGTATTTGAACGGGACCCCTGATTCGATGTCGTCGTCCTCTCTTTTACTAAATGTTGATTACAGTCGACTTGTTTTACCTTTGGCCATGCATTAGCCATACGCTAGTCATATTTATGGCAAGACGTGAGGTTTTCTTTATTCCCAAAAATTTCCTTCATATGACGTCATAGCCCAAATAATAAAACGTCACCACTTTGGTATCTACATTGAGCAATGTTTGTGAGAAAGCAAATGTCAATAATCGTGTTCGGCAGCAATTCAACTTCATATTAAGCACCACAAGCGGCGTACATTTGAAGAACTTTATGGGAAGGTGCAGTGTCCCTTTAATATTTACGTACAGTTATTGGATCTATCGCGTGTACGTGTTCGCGCGTGCGCTTTGTCATTGTCTCATATCTCGCAAAAAAAAAGCTCAACACATTGACGCTGCACGTGAGTCATCCCGTGTCACACCTGTGGTCGTTAGCATTTCCGGTATCCGTTGTCTTGCAGAAACATCCTTTTCCAGCATGAATACCACAGGCTCGTCCTTGTCTACGTTCGGTTCTTGGTTGTATCTGTCCCTGTCCCTGTCCCTGTCCCTGTCCCTGTTCCTGTCCCTGTCCCTGTCCCTGTCCCTGTCCCTGTCCCTTGGTCTTCTGTCTCTGTCTCTGTCTTGTCATTTATCCCTGTTTATCCCTTGTCCCTTATTCCTGTTCCGTCTCTTTCTGTCTCATCCCGTCTCCTCCCCATTACACCCACTCCCACATCCATTGGTTCTCTTCCCCTTTCCAGTTTCCGTCCACCTCACCGTCCTTTCCTCGCCCACAGCACCTCAGGCGTCTGTTTGGCCGTCCCGTTCCCTGACCCCTGTCCCCCTGTCCATGTCCCCTGTCCCACTGTCCCCCTGTCCCTCCTGTCCCCCTGTCCCCCTGTCCCTGTCCCCTGTTCCCCCTGTCCCCTGTCCTCCTGTCCCACATCCCCGTCCCCCGTCCCCGTCCCCCGTCCCCGTCCCTCCCCGTCCCCGTCCCCGTCCCCCGTCCCCGTCCCCCGTCCCCGTCCCTGTCCCCTGTCCTCTGTCCCCTGTCCTCTGCTCCCTTCCTCTGTCCCCCTGTCCCCTGTCCCCATCAACCGTCCCGTTCCCCCGTCCCCCGTCCAGTCCCCGTTCCCGCCGTCCCCCGTCTCCCCGTCCCCGTCCCCGTCCCCCGTCCCCGTCCCCGTCCCCGTCCCCGTCCCCCGCGCCGGAGCAGTCTCTCCTCGCGGCCGACCGCGGCCGTCGGCAGGCCGCCACCGGATCGAACGGTCGCCTAGCAACGGCGGCCAGTGAGTGCGTCACAACCGTCAGCCGGCGGCAGGTGACGCGTGCTGCGTTCCCTCGTTGCCGAGCTGACATACATTCTCTGTGATCTCGGGGGGGGGGGGGTGATTGGTGCCTCCCCTCCCTCCTTCCTCTGCTTCCCCGTCCCACGCAGCCGGATTCTGACTGAAGAGCTCCCGCAGCTCACGGCGTCATTGTTGTCGTTGTCATGTTCTCAGAGCTCAGCGGTGCGTTTCCTTTCCGCGAAGCTGAGGTATTAGCTATTCGGCCGAACACTGGGGATGCCCCCTCGTTATCTTCTGAACCAGTAACTGCAGCGAGACGCACAAGGAGGCAATCGATAGCTCTAAATGAGACGCAATTAAAGCATTCAGGCGGCAATCGATAGCTCTAAATGAGACGCAACTAAAGCACTCGCGAAATTGTCCAAATAAAGTCATGTCAGATAACGGTCAGGTCAAAGGTCTAAGTTGAGATATTTGAGTTTTTGAGCTATACTTTCCATTCAAAGACCTGGATTTAGGCTATTATCGCACAAAGTGCTCCAATAATGCATCTCCCGCATTAAGCAAAAGAGAAATTGCAAGCAAAGGTCAAGGTCAAGATCAAGTCACAAAAGATCACTATTGTCAAGAGGTCTACGAAAGTCATGTACCTATGGGTTATTTTACTTAACACACGATTTTATAGTAGCAGCCATTTTCACAACCTACCACCATGTAAGGTTGAGGTCAAGTCACATAATGTCAAAATTTCAGATTTATTAATATAAATAAAAAAGGTTTGTTTATAGACCAGTTTTGTTTAAGAAATACAGCACTGGCATTTATTGCTCTGTATCTGGTCAATAGACGCCGATCACGTAACGTCCAAAAATGACTTCATCAGTTGCATATACTTATAGTGAGCGATGATTGATTAGTGATGATTAGTGATTAGTGAGCGATGAGCGAGTCGGTCAAAAATATATTTTTTTCTCATATTTTTTTTGGGGATATCCACTGGCGGATCCAGAACGTTTTTTTTGGACACAGGTGGTTTGGGGGCCAATCTGAAAGGTATTTAATAATTATGATTACGTCGGATTTCACTTGCTATCTGATTTAAAACAAACTTTCCTTTGTAAATGTTTTTTATACTTTCTTCTATATCAGGCGAAAGGGTTAATTTTGCGCCAATTTCAGATGGTTGCGCTCTCTCACTGGATTCGCCAGTGATTGTTTTTTTTTTCATTAAAAATGGCATGACAGGACGCCATTAAAACGCCATCATCTCCCAAAGTACTACATCAATGTTATTGAAATTTGTGATAGTCGTTGAATTGATGCAGCCGAAGGTGCTATAAGTTTCACGCCGATATATGTAATAGTTTTGAGTTATGCAGAAAATCTGAGAGGGTCCAATCTTGTCCCTCCCCCTCCCCAGGGTGTCGCGGGTTAAGATTGGCGTTAATTATGGAAACACCCTATAGAACCACCAGCACCAAAGCTCGTAATTTAACAGCATGAGGCTCTGCCAACGTTATTATTGAATGGAATGGGCGGAATAAATTTGCTGGGCATTTTATTTGTTTATTATCCACAGGATGCATACTAAGGTATCCATAGAATCAAGGTATGCAATCATGTTAGTTGATCGGACCACGACGTTTTCTCTAATCACGAAACTTAATGTCCCTCGATTCCCGACACAATTTGTTCTCATAGCGTCCGTGTAGAAATTGTATTGCCTGATGAAACGCGGTATGTAGAAGCCAATGTAAGATTCTGAACCACGGATTTGCTTTGCTCGTAATGATACAAAACTACTTGAATCATAGCTGGCTTGCTGCTAATTCTTTTTATTTGCTATTAAATTTAAAAAGAACATCAAAATATTATAAATCTATCTTCTTCTTTTTGCACCCGGAGAAAGCACGCAAAATTGCCACACTGCTATTTTTCGTTCTATCGTAGTCTGCTGGCATTTCTATGCGCTCAATTTCTTCATTAAGTACTCCCGGCCAAAACTCTGCCGGCTAACAGGAATTGTGCGATCGGGTGGTGAGGTCAGGACCAGCGCAACAAGCTCTGCTTAGCGCGGGTTCTGACCTCGGAAAGCCATCCATACAAAACATTCGGACTAAATTTATAAATAATAATAAAAATGTTCGGGAGTCATAATGATAGCCAACTCGGTACTGCCTTCCTAGATCCTCCACTAAAGAAAACCGTGGCAGCGCTTCTCGGTGTAAACCGGAAAAGGCTCCGTGCAATATTAATATTAGTCGCTTATGTCGTATATGCTTCAATCATCAAAGTAACGTCTTTGCGGCGTTAGGCCACACAGGTCCAATCCTGCTTTCTCGTGAGCCAGCAAAGCTCTGTTATATTATCGATCTCCATCGCTCAAGCTCACGCGATCCTCGTGGCTCCTGTCTCGACCTGATCACAACATTCTGTCATTCTGTCAGCATTCTGCCGACACAACATTGTGTCGGCACTCATCCGCCGCCCTACTCATCCGCCGACCGGAAGTCAACCTACGTCACAATTCTCATGTCTGACAGTGAGTCGTGCCGGCAGCGTGCGCGCCGGCGCTCGGTCGGGGCCTACGCCGCGAGTCTTCCTCTGTCAGCTTATCATTGTTTGCCCACTCACTGAGCAAACACTCTTAGCATTAGTTTGCCCATTCTTAGCATTGAGTCTATCCGGCCTCTCAGCACAGATATCGCCGAAGGGTGGCGACAGTATGTGTTGCCTAGCAACCCTTTTACGCTGTGTACCTCGGGGAGGCTTAACGAACGCAGACATCAATGGTTGTTGATCTCGGCCGAGATGTGTGAATGGATCAATGCAAGTAAGCCAAACAAGTAAACAAACAATCTAGTCCTTTCCTACTTCCGTGTTTTCCGTGTGGTTGATGTTGCATGAGGTAATTCGAAGGGTACGCTTGAATCGATTCAACGCAGTAATATGGTTGTGATCGGTCATCAGTCATCACGGCTTACATAGGTATGTCAATAGGGCAAGAGATTAGGAGTCATCTCTTTCCGGGAAAAATTCGCTTCCGAGTATCAGGGATGATACGTGTGTATTGTAATTGCGTGCCTGCACGTACACGTGGCTGTCTGTGAACGCCACGGTACTTGGTCATTGACTTACGTAGAGCTGATCCCTACCTACTCAGAGTTGATAGCAATGTCTCAAGTGCTGTTCTTTATCGCAGCCAGAAGGGAGTTTTACATGCTACTTCTGCTAACGCTCCAGAGTCTCGTTATGAAGTATCTACCGTACGAGCTGACCGAAATGGGATGACCTTACTGACCTTAACGTGTGCGGGGCCTGCGCATTATGCGTGTGTGTTTTGTCAGCTGTACGTGACGTTTGCCGTGTGTTTGTCAGGCTGTCCGTTCTGCTTGACGTTTGCCGTGTGTTTGTCAGGACTCTGATGGCCAGGGCTGTCCGTTCTGCCTGACGTTTGCCGTGTGTTTGTCAGGACTCTGATGGCCAGGGCTGTCCGTTCTGCCGGGCCGAGATCCGAGGCACCGAGCAGATCGTGGTGGACGCCTTCGTCGAGCCGGGCCGGGCGCGGCCTCGTGTGCGTAGTCTCCAGCGTGAGCAGCCTCCTCCGCGGCCGCCGCCGCCCGCCGCCTCCAGCCCTGCCGAGGTACGCGCATGAGACGCCAGCGCCGCCTGTCGACAGCTGACGCAAACCAAAGTTGCCTCGGCGGCCGCGGCATGCCGTGTGGCGCGCCGCTCTCCTCCTGACCGCTTGCTTGCCTGCCTGTCCGCCATGCCATTGCTTGCGCCTTGTAACATGGGAGGGAGCGGATGACGTCGTCTGCGAGACTACCGCTTTTGGTGTCCGCTGGGCACCGGGGCCTTGTGTGACCCTGCCAGACGCATGCCATAACGGAGGAAGGCGCCATCCCTTCCGGCCACGGGCTAACTGGCGTGTCGATGTTTGTAGAGACGATGGGATGGAGTGTTACGTGTTTGTGTCTGTTTTGTGTGTTTTGTTCTCAGTACTTGGTTTGTAGCTTGATTCGTTGTGGTGTCTTTTTTAAGTTGTTAGGGCACATATTTGTTCCATTTTCGAATCAGTTAACTGACTAATCTTTTAGATTCCGTGCTAAATTGTTTTACCCAACAAATATCGTCGAAATCATTCAAATTTGTTTCCAGACCAAGTCGAGACGTTTATGAGGGAAATGTTTTCTTTGGGGGGCATTTCTGGCATCCAGAGTGGTGTTACAAGTACCCGTCAGGCGTTGGTGGGTTGTTGAGCTGCTGCGTAAACCCAAGGAGTGTGGGATTGGCGTACTTTCGAGCTAAAACTTCATATCTCTGCGCCAAGATGCATCGGCTCTGCATTTGAATTTTCCGAAAGCAATACTGGCGTTATGAGTGATCCCGGTGCCAATGTGACCTCTTGCCATGAGCGGTGCGCACTGCAATAAAGCACCCAAACATGAGATGTCGTTTTCTCAATGTTGCATCTCTGTTGCATGTGCGTATTTGATGGACCGTAGACGACCGGCGTAGTACTAGTTCTGTCGTAGATTTAGCCGGGCCTTCTCTTCACCTTTGTATCCCACGTCGTAGTTTTGTTCATGACGTCGCCTAGTTGCGGTGGGCGACGGACCCGCGGAGCTGGATGTGAACCGTAAGCGCAGAGTCTGTCGTCGTGTCACGTCGCCGCTTCTTGTCACGGGTGTCGGAAGCTTTGCCCACCGCTGACCGGGTCGGCTTGCTGCTGAATCCGCGCGACAGTGGGTGTCGTGGTGTCAGGCGGGCCGCCACCGGTGCTGTCGTCCTCCCAGGTGAGTTGTTAGGTCTGATGTGCATTATACATGCCCCTGCCTGCCGTCTGCCGCCCCCGCCCACCGCCCACGCCCTGAGCCGTCTAACGCGCCAAGCTACTCACTAACGCACGCGGCACACGCACCCGCAGCCGCCGCCGGCCAAGACATGGAGCTTCGATATGTGGTGAACAGCGCGCAAACGTGCATGTCTGAGCGTTGCGGTGAATGTGTGAGACGAGGCTGCTTTTGGGGTCACATGCGGAGTGAAGCCGCCCTGCGTTGTGCTTCGAATGGTATTGGGCATCTCCAGTGACTTTGCCGCTGTTTGTCGTCGTCACTGTATCTGTCTGTCTCCATCACTGTCTGTGTTACTCTGTTAGCGCTCTTTGGATGTGCAACGCACACTCGCTGCGCTTTGACATAATGCACTTTGCCATAAAGGCAAGTATCCTTTTGGTTACTGTCGTTTCCCCTGCTCTGTTTGTCTCTGATAAATTTAATGGGTTGTAGCTTAAGCAACGTATCTTCCTGAGACCTAGTGGATACTCTCTCGGTGGTTTGGTCTTGTGTCTCTTCATTTTCGGCCGGTCGGACTGTCTGCGGATTTGTGCGTCGCGAACATGGCTTGGTCTGTGGCATCTGTCCTGAGCAATGCGAGGTCTGACCTGAGTTGGTGTGGAGTTCTGACTTACGCCTGTGTCAAGGTTCTGACTTGCAGCTGTGTCAGAGTTCGAATTGAGCTTGTGTCAAGGTTCTGACTTGTGCTGTGTCAAGGTTCTGACTTGTGCTATGTCAGGGTTCTGACTTGAGCTGTGTCAAGGTTGACTTGAGCTGTGTCAAGGTTCTGACTTGTCAGGGTTCTGAATTGAGCTGTGTCAAGGTTCTGACTAGTCTATGTCAGGGTTCTGACTGAGCTGTGTCAAGGTTCTGACTTGTGCTGTGTCAGGGTTCTGACTTGAGCTGTGTCAAGGTTCTGACTTGTGCTATGTCAAGGTTCTGACTCGAGTTGTGTCAGGGTTCTGACCTGAGCCGTGCGAGGGTTCTGACCTGAGCTGTGTAAGAGTTCTCGACGTCTAACCTGCGCTCTGTTCGACTGACAGAGTGACGACGAGTCGGGCTCGGCGCCGCCGCTGTACCGCTCGCTAGAGAGCCGGTCGGTGGAGCTGCCCGACACGGCGCTGCTCAGTGCGCCGCCACTGCCGCCGCGGCCCGCCAACGGCCTCGTCAGGTCACGCAGGTAGGAGGGCGACGTGTTCTCAGACTCGAACCGCGTGCCGTTACCACTGCGTGAGAGACATTCTGTTCAGTGTGCTGTGTGGACTGCGCGGGATGCATCCTCCTGTTCAGCGTGTTTGTGTCGAACCGATTGGTTAGCTGTAACTTTAACTTTGAAGTGAAATGGTATTTATTATCTGTCATTAATTATCTAATATTTTCATTTATGTTTGTGGCGATGCCACAATCATATAACATATCTGAGTTCTGACCTCTATATAACATATCTCTATAACATATCATACGTATATAACGTATCTGCACAGACCGTGAACGTCACACTTCCATGCTTTCGTATTACTCGCTCCCCTGACGACTCCCGGCCAGACGACCATGTAGCTTTGAACCAACCCTCGTCAGCCGTGCTGTGTGTGTGCTCTGCAGACACAGCACGTGCAGTAGTGATGTATGACGTCTGACACATCTCCTCTACCCGGCAGTTCACACCAGCTGTGCTGCGGGGAGCAGGACGCGTCGTGCCGCACATCGCTCAACCTAGGCGAGAGCGCCCTCTCCCGGCTGAATCCCGGTGAGCTCGGCTGGCCAGTACTGCGGATTAGCTGTTCTAATCCAGCTACCAAGCGCGCATGCTGTCTTGCCGCCCAGTGCCGCCTGTCTTTGAAAGTTCGCGTGCCGTCGCCCCATGCCTGTCTGTCAGGCGTCAGCTCAACGCTGCTGCGGCAAGAGGCTAGCAAGGGTTGATATTGGCACCTCCAGACGTGGTGGTTATGACCGGAGTGTCTGAATTCAGCATGTCGGCGTCATATCTGAATTACTGGCAACCGGCGCCGGCTAAGCCCGAATCATGCCATTCAGTGTCCGTATCCGTCGGACGGTTTTTGTATCGGTTTTATTGTCTTCCTCCCTCTTCTGAGTCACTGACGTGTGCTTATATCGTCTTTCCTCTTCTGAGTCACTGACATTGGTGGTCCCACCTGTGCGTCAAAGACATGTTTTGTGCCCGTGTGGGTGTGGTTGCAACGCCAGCTGACGACGTTGCTGTGTTCGCCAGGCGGTCTGACGGAGCGGGACCGGGCGTTCGCCTCGACATCATCTCTGCTGGCGACGGCCGACCCCTGCCTGCCGCCTCGGGCGCCACTCAGGCCCAACCCGCCGTTCCGTCTCACTCCCGAGCCGAGCCCTCCGCCACGGTCCAGCCGGGAGGCCAGCCCGCGGACCAGCCACTGGTCAACACCGGAGCCTAGCCCGCCACCGCTGCCGCCGCCGCCAACACCGCCGGCGCTGCCGCCGACGACGACGACCACAGGCGCTGCGGGGGAGGCAAGGGAAGCAGCGGCGGCTGCAGTGGCAATGGTCAAGACACCGATTCCGGCACCCAGGGCATTTCTTGCCGCGCCGGACCCTGCCCCGGCTCCCTCCGCGCATAGGCATTCATGTGCGCTGGCGCCACCCCCGCCCCCGCCGCCGCCGCCGCAGCCGCCGGTAGCAGTGTCTGTACAGCCGCCGTCGCCGCAGCCGCCGTCGCCGTCGTCGCAGCCGCCGTCGCAGCCGCCGCTGCCGCCGCTGCCGTTACCCCAGCCCCCGGCGTCCGTTCCGAAGCCGCAGCCGTGTCTGCCGCGGCCGCCGTCTCCAGAACGGCAGCCATCGACGCCGCCGCCGCGGCCGCTGCCTCAGCCGCCACCGCAGCAGGACGAGCAGTGGCAGCCTGCGCATGATTACCAGAACGCCAACATTGGGGGACTGATGCGTGAGTTCTGGGGATGCTGTCTTGGATGGTGAAATGGTGGTCCGTTGTAGCTGGTGTTTGCTGAGGAGTATCACATTGGTTTGATGGAGGATGCTAAATGCTGAGATGCGCCAAGTTATGAATTATTGTGCGTTGTCTTCAACGGCGTTGCGGTGTCGCGCGGGCAGTCGTTTGCTTGCAAGCGCATGATATGTTCACATTTACTCGTTCGAGTGAACTGAAGGAACGTTACGAACAGTAAAATAAGTTTCACAAACAATGTCCAAAGTATTTAGCCTAAAGCATTTAATTTTGTTATCATAGTGCGCAGGGAATAAGATATGATGGCATAGAGTATCGCATTCAAATGTCAATGACCTTTGTGCGTTTTCAGCGTCTCGAGGCTGTACCGTGGCCGGGCAGCGGCAGGAAGACAAGAAGAGAGAGGGCTCCCCGGCCGCCCGCGTTCCTGCACTGCCTATCTCCGGGTAGGTGGCGCCACTGCCGACCGTTCGTGACGTCAGCTTTATTCACTGTAACTTCCCGGGTTAGAAGACCCCACTGTGTTTTGCGAGAGACCAGTGAAAACGCGCGGATGGGCGCCACATAACCATTGAGTTGAGGCGCCCTTAAGCCCAAATCATCATCATCACCAGTGAAAACGCATGACTGAAATTGTCGACGCCGTCGTGAAGGAGTCGAATACATCTCACGCTGCATTGGCTTTAATTAGAGCCAATGCTGCGGTGACATTCAACCTGGTTTGCTTTGATAACAATTTGCTTCCAAACTTCAAAAAAGTATAATCAAGAGTCATGTAACCTTGGCGCCATATCACCTAAGCCATCACCAACGAGCTACGATCAACGTGATACCATGCCGCTGTGTGACGTAGTGTCTCATTTTTGCTGTGTAATAACGCACTGTTTCCCTGCTGCGCCACCCCAGGAAGGAGACTGAGGTGAACATATCATACGAGAACCTGCGCCTGGACCACCTGGCGCAGCTGACCGCCGAGGGCTACTCTCAGCGGGCCGTGCTCCGGGCGCTCACCATCTCACAGAACGACATCCAGATCGCGCGCAGCATACTCAATGAGTACGTAAACCGCGCCTGGTGACTGCGCTCGCTGTGAGTGAGAGGTGCAGGGTCTGGTGGAGTGAGAGGCTAGATGGTAGTAATCTAGCTGGCTAGGTTACTAGCTTGCTAGGTGTCTAGCTGGCTAGCTAGTTAGATGACTAGCTAGCTGGCTGGCTAGCTATGTGGGTGTGGTATGGAGACGGTGACGCTTCGCCGCGTCCGCTAGACTCGAGGACGGAGGCACCCGTATGTTACGTGGCGCGAGGACGGCGACAGTTACCCGAGAGCGTTCTGCGAGATCGTACGAGTCAGGAGAAGGCTGTTCTGAGATGTTATGCTATTTTTCCCGCTGTAGATGTTGTAATGCTGATATGAGCGGTTGGAACTACAAGTTATGTGCCATATAGCAGGGGTGGGGAATCGGGGCGTCGTGTGTATACCCCTGTGTCATCATTTTGTGCCATATCTACATCTCATTGTCATACGTCGCCGTTCTGGGACGTGAAACGCGCATTCGCCGGCGTTGCTGTTACGAGGCCCTGATTTGATGAGTATGTCTGATCGAACAGGTCGAACTGCGGCGCAGGTGCGGCGATATCTGCGCTGCGTCGTGTTTGTGTCCCCTGGCGTTACCGTGCGCAGGGTTCGTCTCTCGCCCTTGTCCGCTCTGTTGCCTGTTAGGAGCGCGTCGTCGTCATATCTGTTGTTATTACCTGTTGCGACGGACCGGTGCTGTTTAACGTTGGGTCGGTGTTGTCAGACCGTTTGTGGCGGTATTTTGCCACCCCAATGACCACGTTTTCCATGACAGTAGGTAATCAGGATTTCCCCTCGTGGTGACTTCTGTAGTTGTGTTGCCACACAAGGGGAAAAATTACCGTTAGATATGAAGGGGTCTAATCGAAACTAATCGGGCTACGCTAATCTCCGTTCATAGCTGACCGTCGATTGCAATTTCCCTTGTGTGGTGACAAAATTACAGGAGTCACCACGAGGGTAAATCTAGATTACCTAGTGTCGTGGAAGCGTGGCCGATGTGTCTCCTCCTTTGCCACAATCTGCGTCAGAGATGAGTCATAGTGACACAAAGCTGCTGCACTTTGTCACGGTGATGTGTCACTCGCATCGCGTCCCAGCCAACAATTAACTTGGGCACTGACCGGGCACAATGGGATTAAACCATTGTGCCCGATCAGTGCCCAAGTTGTTGTTGGCTGGGGTGTTAGATGCGCGATACTCAAACTCCGGGTGGCTTCCCACCTTCCTTCATTGCCGCTGAACACATCGTATGGGGGGCCGTCTCCACCCGACCCGACATGACCCGACCAAACCCGACATGACCTGACATGACATGACCTGACATGACATGACATGACATGACATGACCTGACCTGACCTGACCTGACCGGCTCCGCTCAACGCATCAGTCCCGAGTGTCGAGTTGTATATCGAGCTGCTCGAGAGGCGGCCTCGTGGCCGGCGCGGGACTCTGTTGATGTCTTTCTCGGCTGGTCGCGCCCCTGCGTTGGCCTGGCTGCAAGAGATTACCGGTGGTAGCGCTGCTTCTATGCTATGACCGTGTCCATTAGGAGTAACCTTCTCTGTCTCGGCGACTGTACAGTGAATGGTAACGTGACGGAAACTGGGTCACCGCTTCTCTCCGGTTTGGACTACGAGTCAGTGTGAACTGTATGGATATCCGTTTCAGTGTCAGTTCAAGGGAATAGTCTACCTTGGATCTGGTATAAACCATTGTGGTATTAACTAGCCATCTAGTTTAAAGGGAATCGTTCTCTTTATATGGGGGTTGGAATTGAGAATAGTAGAAATTGCAGTAATATGATATATATATATATATTATATATATATATATATATATATATATATATATATATATATATATATATATATATATCATGTGATCCACGGTTCGTTTATTCCACATCTCTACCTCAACGGCTCTAGAGCAGATTTTCGAACGACCCGACATAGTTTATATTGTTATGTTTATATATTATATTATGGCTGGTATATACCAGATTGATTTATAACAGACCATGATGGAGTACTCCATACTAGATGGCTGGTTTATACTAGAAAGGTTTATACCAGATCCAAGGTCGATTATTCCCTTTTTACCGCTAGGGTGGGGCGGTGTATGACAGGTCAGATATGTCATATGGGCAGGACAGGTCAGAGTGTCTGGTGTGTCAGATCCCGTTGCCAATCTCACCCTGGTGTGGTGACCCCCCCCCCCGGTGTTTGTAGTGTCGGGGTTTAAGTCCCTCCCTGATCCAGGAGCTCCGCGCGGTGCGTCCAGGTCCGGCGTCCGTGACTGTCACTCTTCTTCGTCACATGACGGAACACCGACCAAACCCGAAACGTTCGTGCGTTCCGCGCGACCCGCCAGTGTCTGCCGCCTGCCGTCTGCCCTGTGGGGCGGACGGCCGGCTGGTGGGGGTGTCGTCCACTCATCCGACGCCCCCTCCCCCTCCTCTTCCCCCGTCCCCCTAGGTCGCCACGTCGCCCGACAGATGCTTCCATGACGTCAGAGTGGCGGCGAAGAGAGAACTCAGCGACCCTCTGCCCCGCTTCAGTGCAAATCGGCCCGACTGGACCCGGCCAGTGTTCAGTGCAAATGTGTGGCCGCCCGCGGCGGGGCCCCGTATATGGCCCCGTGCCCGGGCCAGTGTACAGTTTGTGTGAGGACACAGAGGACCACTTCGTGATATACCGATATAGATGAATATGTTTTAGGTGTGCTGGTCCGGGACGTCGGTCCAGCCGGAGAAGAGCTTATCGAGAACGCTTCAGCCGTGGGACATTTTGTCACATTTGAATGTTACCTCGCCGTCATGTATAATACATATATTTAATCTCAGTGTGTTCTGTAGTGGACGTCATCAAGCCTGTGCGATGGGGGACGTGCCGGTTTGGCTCCGTTGAACTGTTGGGTGGAAAACGCGGGAGCTGAGAAGGTTCTGTTTCCGGCACTCGATCGTCCGTTCACGGCCGGTCGAGCCGGGTTCCGGGTGGCTCAGGCGGTACATAAATGGGACCCGGAATCCGAGGGTCCCTGGGTTCGACTCTGGTTACTGGCTAGGCTGTTCGGTTCCCTCCGGCTGGGTCGGCGGTGACAGACCCCGACGACAGATCAACTGTCGCATCATCAGTCGCCTACAGTATGGTCATCACTGTCACCGTACTGTGAGGCACCATCATAAACTGCCGCCCCAGCGCCACCCAACTAACCTATATAGCGCTGAGACTGTATGAGCAATTATATTCGTAAAAATGAACACCTATCAAAACAATACAATACAAAAACAGTCGAGACGCATCGTCGCATTACCATATTTGGCCACAGTCGCTGTTGGGTGGAGCTGCCGGTAGAGGGTGGCCATTCGACTCTCCCCGTCTTTGACACACGTTACTCAGCGGATGACCCCCGGAGATATACACATAGCCGGTGCTGAAACATCCGCAGCTGTCTCCCCAGTCCGACAGGTTCACATAATTTATGGGTGGGTCCCATGGCGAACTATCGAACAGCGGGTCACATCGGGGTGGCAGCGGCCAATGGGATGGGTCTGAGGCGGTGCAAACCTCTTCCGATCATCAGGAATTGAAGGGTTGTCCTATGAAGACAAAATACCCGACCGTAAGCAGGACGAGCTGCCCGCGCTCCTCGCGCTGTGACGGCGATGAACACTGTAAGTGTACAGCAGTGTACACTGAGGAACAGCAGCACGATTGGGGCTGGATACAGTCGGCACCAACGCAGGTCAGGCACGAACGAACATTGGGAGGACGATTGAGCATGAGTACAGCACGAGGCCAAACGACTGGTGGAATGATCTCTTCCTGGAGACCTCCCATACACCACATAGCATCCCCGCTCGCGATGTGGGCTGGACTTCCCACATACACACACACCACTAACAAGTCGACGTCACAACACAAGGCGGAGGTCCTTCTACACGGATGTCTCACTGTTCAACCGCAGCACGAACTTGTTGCTCTTCGGGTCGATCACCTCCTCGGTGATGTTGAAGTGCGGCAGCTTCACCACGGTGCACAGCAGCGAGACGTCGTGCTGACGAAGCTGAAAGATGACGCCCTCTGCGGCCGTGCGGGAGAGAGAGGTCTCGCTCACTAACGCCCAGTTCTGTACCGCGCGGAGTTCACGCTCGCTCTCCAGCACAGGCGCCGGTGTCAGGTAGCGCTCGAGGAAGGCGCGCGGCGCCAGGCCGTGCGCCAAACACTGCGCCAGGTGCGCCAGGATCGCCTCCATGGTGTGGCGCGGCTGCTGGCGAGTGACGCGCAGGTACTTCTGGAGAGGCCGGGCGACGGTGGGGAAGATGGCCTGGGCTGCCTCGTGGGGCTCCATCGGAATCGCTGGGCCTGCCGGGTGGAGGGGGAGGGTCAGACACAGAGGCAGATCTGCGAAATGAGTCAGAACTCAGAGCCGTAACCAGATTCGAAGAAAGGGACAATGCTGGGAACAGTCTGAGTGAATCGCAGACGGGACGAGAGTTTGAGTCGGAGACCATTAGCAGCGCAGACGGTTAGAAGACAGACGGTGTCAGCAGCGCAGGCAGACTCAGTAACGGCACAAGGACAGCGAGCTAACGGGTCGCAGCGTCACCACCGCGGGCCAGACTCGGAGTCAGAGTGTCATCATGGGCCCAGTCAGTCCGAAACAGGCAGTGCCCGAGTCTTCGAGATAGGGTAGCCGAATATTTCACCACAGTGGCATATAGTTACGGGAACGCATGACACAAACGCAAACTTAAACCATGCCATATATGATCCAGATCCCGTCTGTCCCTCCGCCTCCCAGTTGGACAGAGGAGAAGGACAGAGGGACAGAGGGGAGCTGCGGCGGGGCGCCGGCTCCATAACACCCACCTTGTTCGTCTTTGAGCCGCTTGATGTGCGTGAACGCCTCCTCGGCAGCGGTGACGAGTCGCGAGCGTCGCTTCTTCACCCGCCGCTCGTACTCATACTCCTCATAGAAGCGCTCGTTGTGGGACGCGTCCTTCCGCCGGCTGGCCGGGATCACCCGAGACGGGGTCTGCAACAGAGAGAGACGGGTCAAGGTCAGGTCGCAGTGCTGTGGTGACCCGAGACGGAGTTTAGAACAGAGACAGGCCAGGTCATAGTGCGTGGGTCACCTGCGAATAGTTTTGTTACACGGGTTATGATCAGGTCAAAGTGTCTGATATGCCCCGTGTTGGAATTTATAACAGTGATGCAGGTCAGGCTTGGGTCACATGTCAGAGTGTCTGGGGTAAACCTTAGTCGAGTCTAAAGCTGTGCGACGCATGTCGCCATCAGGTCACGCGTTAGACGGGGTGGACTGAAGCGCAGGCATCATTGGACCCTATTCCCTTGGAATAGGGAAACTCGACTTGAGCTGTAATTGGGTAAATGCCTTTTGCTCATTGTCATGATAAAAAATATCATGTCAGACTATGGAATTGGGCCCCAAATCAGCTGTTTGTCGCTCTGTATACGCCTGAAGGTAAGATCTGACGTCGTCTGACTAGAGCACAAAACGGGGTCTGAGCCATCCGACACCGAGCTCACGTCCATAGCCTGCAGTCACAGCATGCACGTCTGGAACGCGCCACCGGATGCGCCCCACAAGTCTCACGTCATCACGTACCACAGAGGTCACCCCCGGGGCGACCCTGGGGCGGTGGGAGCACGCTGCCGGTCGGCCCACCCGGCAATTTGGCGCACCTCGGGCGGTGGCGGCGGCGGCGGCGGTGGTGGTGCTGGTGACTGGAGCGGAAATACCAGCATTTATGCTGCTGGTCGGCTCTCACGGGTGATAGGGGGCCCGGACAAACCCGACACACGGTCAGACAGCTACAGCGTGCAGCGATCAGATTTCCCTGCGTCACGCGCCACTGGCGGGCAGGTGAGGTGTGGGTGGGTGTGGGTATTCATAGGCGAGGTCAGGTGCCGGGCCAGGAGGGCAAGGGGAACGTGCCACCAGGGGCATTATTTTCTTAAAATAATTGGTAGGGCACCAATGATAACTTAATATGTTTTAATGTCATTCTTGTCATGCAACGCCATAGGCCTAATGTTAAATTGTTAAATTACTGGTAGGGCTCTGGCCCTACCAGGCCTATAGAAAACGACGCCCATGCGTATCCCCCATTGCCATTGGGACACGGGACAGCTCCCTCAATAAAAATACCGGTGACATTCCTATTTGACTATTTAGGGGCCCTGCAAAATATAGTGGCCTATATCCGAGGAGACATATTTTCGGACAATTTTGTTTGAGGGGGGGGGGGGCTTTATCGAGGGGGCCTCTGGGGATGCCGTGAACCATGGCGGCATCGTAGTTACCACTGCTTCCATAAATCCTATATACCGTGTCTTCTGTCTTCTATCGTAAACAAACGTGCACTCATCATATTCGTGATCATTTACCTACCTTATGAAATCCGCGGATATACCTAAATATTACCGGAGCGCGCGGTAATACATAAAGATAAAGATATGTAAAGACATAAAGATTTAAGATACATATAGATAAAGATAGATAAGGACTAAAGATATGTCTCTAGATGAACTCTAGTCCTACTCCTATAGTAGAGTAGGTATTTAAATGATATAGTGTGTCGTCTAACGTCAAAGCCTTTTCATGTGTTCGAACCAGACATCCGGGATCCAGCTGAGATCCGGATCTCTGTGTCCTGTGTTCCGAGATCGACACGGGACACCAGATACAGGTACACATTAAGCCGAGGGATCTACAAAGATCCCAGATCCTGATACATTTTATGCCAAGGAATTCAATGGAATCCCAGATCCACTTTCGGATCCAGGAACGCTGGTAGGTGTTCTCCTTTTTTGCTAATTTTATAATATATGGCTAATTAGCCAATGTATTGGACAATTCATTACAATATCTATGTTTCATTAAGGTGCAACTTACAAGGTAATTTGCAGGTAGGTTTTATTTACCTTCATAGTAATTAGTACACACCACATACGCAAAATAGATGCCATAAATATTTTGGTGTCAGTCTCTGCATTATGTATTTCAAAGACTGAAGCTCGTTTAAATTAGAGATCCACTAGAAAATCCCAGATCCTGAAACATTTTACGCCGAGGGATCGAGGAGGATCTTCGTGCATAATACGCAAAGTGATCCGCTGGAGTCCAATTTCTTCATGCATTTCATACCGAGTAATCTACTGGGATGGGATCCCATATCCCAATTCGAGATCCAGACACAACATAAGTCTGGTTCGAATCAAACGTATTAAAGCAAACGTAGAACCTATACTTAAAGGCAGTGTGCCTACTCTCATTGGTCATGTGGAGTTGTTGACACTAGTCTATAGAGTATATTTTTCTGAATTTAGCGATGTGCTTCATTTCCCCAGATTCACTAAAGTTGCTGAGATATTCCAAATTCGCCAAGATCATTCCGGCGGAACAATTATTCGCCAGAGAGATTTCGCTACTAGAACTAGAGAGATTTCGCATGGCGTTTGTTGGTGTCTTGGTGCGCCATTGTAGGTAAACATCTTTCGTACTCAGTTAATATGGACGATCGTTTATGAGTTTTGAAACAAAACAAATGCCAAAACAGGAATATAAGTTAAAAATTCAAATAAAAGGGGCTCCAGGACGCTGATTTTTTCTAACCAATGATCAACCCAAAAGCTTCTCTACGTAAAAAAAAAAAAAAAAAAATAAAAATATATTTGACATTTCAAAAGAGTAGGCACACTCCAAAGCACACTTCAAAAGAGTAGGCACGCCTCAGGCACAATGCTAATCCCGGGAATTCTCGCACATCGAACGCCTGAATCGTCATACCAAATGGTACATTAAATTATGGTTATGCGGATCAACTGAGCCAGAGACAAACTGCGCCAGTGAACAACTGCGCAGTAAAACTGAGCCAGGGACAACTGAGCCAGAGGAAACAACTTGCGCAGTGACAACTGCGCAGTGATAACTGCCGCCAGTGAATTTGCGCCAGTGACATTTGCCGCCAGCTGACAACTTGCGTCAGTGACAACTGCGCAGTGACATTCGCCAGTGACAACTGCGCAGTGACAACTGCGCCAGGGACAACTGCGCCGATGACAGCTGCGCCAGTACAAACTGCCGGCCAGGGACAACTGCCCAGTTGACAAACTGCGCCAGTGACAACTGCGCCAGTGACAGCTTGCGCAGTGACAGCTGCGCCAAGTGACAACTTGCGCCAGACAACTGCGCCAGGACAAGTGCGCCACTGACAAAGTGCGCCAGTGACAACTGCGCCAGTGGACAAACTGCGCAGTACAACTGCGCCAGGAACAACTGCGCCAGGACAACTGCGCCATTGTGACAACTGCGCCAGTGACAGCTGCGCCAGTGACAACTGCGCAACAGTGACAACTGCACCAGTGACAACGCGCCAGTGAAAACATTATATTCTCGCTGTGGCCTCTAACGTGTTGGACAACTGGCGCCCAGGGACAATCGCGCCAGTGACAAACTGCGCCAGTAACAACTGCGTCACCCGAAATGGGAAGGCATGGCCTACCCTGCGCACATGGGGAGATCCGCCCCTGAAAGGCCCAGTAATCAGGCGCGGATCCAGGGGGCTCTTGGGCGCGCCACCCCCCCCCCCCTGAACCGGGTTTCGCCTATTGCGCGCCGTAGGGCGCTCCCGGACGGCGAAAGTTTTAGTATTGGCGGCCTCCCCATGGACCGAAATCTGGATCCGCGCCTAGCTATATAATATCCGTTTCATTGCGAATTTAGCCATGTAAGCCTCTTAATGTCGTGGAGTGTCCCAGTGGTCACTGGCGCAGTTGTCGACTGGCGCAGTCGTCACTTGGCGCAGTTGTCACTGGCGCAAAATGTCACTGCGCAGTTGATCACTGGCGCAAATGTCACTTGGCGCAGTTCGTCACTGGCGCAGTTTCACTGCGGCAATGTCCTTGGCGCAAATCGTCACTGGCGCAGTGTCCACTGGCGCAGTTGTCACTGGCGCAGTTGTTCCTGGCGCAGTTGTCACTGGCGAGTTGTCCTGGCGCGCAGTTGTCACTGGCGCAAATTCAAAAACTGGCGCAGTTGTCACTGGCGCGCAGCTGTCACTTGGCGCAGTTGTTCACTGGCGCAGTTTGTCACTGGCGCAAATGTCCCTCCTATATTAATGGGTCACTGGCCGCAGTTGTGACTCTCTATTGTCACTGGCGCAAGTTGTTCCTGGCGCATTCACTGGTCAGTTGTCCTGGCGCAGTTGTTCTCTCTTTTCGCAAAAATGTCACTCAAGGCGCAGTTGTCCATGTTCGCATTATTCACTGGCGCAGTTTGTCTCTGGCGCAGTTGTCACTGGTGCAGTTGTCCTTCTCTATTCTCCTATCTATCTGCGCATTTGTCACTCTCTATACTACTGGGGCAGTTGTCACTTTCCTATATCCTCTCCTGCGCAGTGTCCTGGCGCAGTTGTCGCTGGCGGCAGTTGTCCACTGGCGCAGTCGTCACTGGAAGCAGTTGATCACTGGCGCAAAATGTCACTGGCGCAGTTGTCACTGCGCAAATGCTCCCACTGGCGCAGTTTGTCACTGGCGCAGTTGTCACTGGCGCAAATGTCCCTGGCGCACAAATGTTCACTGCGCAGTTGCACTGCGCAGTGTCCCTGGCGCCAGTGTCACTGGCCGCAGTTTGTCACAAAGATGGCGCAGTTTCCCTGGCCGCAATTGGCCTGGCGCCAGTTGTCACTGGCGCAAATTGTCATGGAATCATAAATTATCTCCACATCCCGCCGACGCACATTCCTGCATCGCGAGAATCATCTCTAAAGTAGGAATGAGTCACAACTCCCGTCTCCCTGTGGCTGCGACATGACACTGCCTCATCCGGAGCAATGGGGTAAGGGCTGCCGTTTAATCTCCCGTCGTGTGCATACTGTGGTGAGTTATTCGGCATTTCCTTCCATAACGTACTCCCCCGGCATCCACGCGACGGGGGATCCTGACAGGGATGCGACGAACACCGACGACCCCTGTGTCGACTACGAAGAAGGCAAAGAGAAAGAGTTCCTCTGGCGGTACCAGGTGAACCCGGCAGAATGATAAGAAACGCTCGTATTCCATTCGAACTGTGCTCTTATTCTGCGGTGATTTATATGTGACTGCCGACTGGTGATGTATGGTACAGGTCACTGCAAAAGTAATGGTAGGTACTACTGGAGATGGTTAAAACTTAGCAGTGTTGAACCGGATCAGAAGGCAATGAATGAGCATTTTCAGCTGATGATATCAACTTGTCGCCTTAGCAGCAGCTTGCAACAAACAAATAGAACCAGTACCGTGCGGACAGTATGCTAATACAAAGCCATGTCACGGTGGCCGGGGCTTGTACGAGTCGAGAATCATGATTTAGAGGGTTCCGCATACCAACAATGAATTATTTCTCAGCGTGCGGCCCGCCGTGGTTCGAACTCATGGTTACCAATGAACTTCATCAAGCTCACGTGCCCCTTGAGACAGCCGGCAACAACACTTAAATTATCCATCTAATAACAGCAAAACACACACACACGGACCGGACGCGAGAAAAGAATGATATTCCTGAGTCCGTGGATCAGATCAGGGCCGAATAAACATTAGCGTTTGTATACCACGCGGCGGAGCCAGGGACGTAGAAACTCTAATTGAAGCGGGGGGGGGGGGGCAAAAGGCATTATCAAAGTTGATTCTTTCCATGCAAGCAACGTCCATAGGCGTAATGTTAAAATCCAAAAATGTTGGGTTGCAGTTACCCCTCCCCTCGCCCCCCGGCTCCTTCACCTATGCGCGGAGCCCTGATCGTCAACGATGGCTGCACGCGTGACACCAGCTCAATACGCAACACCTGACCGGACCGCGGGCGGAACCGGATGCAACCTATCGGGACAATTTCCCCCAAAATCACTGAATGCAGACGAATGTTTACAATTTCCTTATTCTAAAAATATATTCCTTATTCTAAAAATATATAATACCTTGTAGTTTGTACATACTAAGGAAAATTGGTTAAAATAAGTTTTTAGTGCAAACAGAACTTAAGGGAGAAGAATTTGGCGATTTTCAAACGTTGTCAATTTTTTCAGACTTCGCTCCTAATGAAATTTTTCCCGTTCTGGATCACAAAATGATCACCGGACCGGACCGGACCGGACCGGACCGGACCGGACCGGACCAGCTGGGGCGGTGGCCGATGGCCGCAGCAGCTGCCGTTGTGGTCAGCCGACACCATGACGCCATCTGGATGCCGCTGAGAACACGCGGCCACAAAAACTGACGGGCCACGCACAACACGACGTTTTTCGCAGCGCTTCAAAGACACCGCACAGATAGCCGTGTCATGGGAGGAAGACGATACCCTGCCTCTGGTGTATTCTCTCTCGGCCCCCGAGCCTTAGATAGAGCGTTGTGTGCTGCTGTACGGACATTATTCATAACAATACCTTCCATCTTCCCTCCCCGGCCCGGATACACACAGCGCTGTGCGCTGCTACACACTTTTTACTCGTAACGATACCATCCTACCTATTTCCCTGGCGGTCCTGGACACCTAGTGCTGTGCTGCTGTGCGGGGTTAATTTATAACGATGCCACCCCTCCTCTCTCGGCAACGGACGCCTCGGCTGCCTACACCGCTGTGTGTTGACTGTTGCTGTACGGTTTTGATTGGCAACGACGTCCGGGAAGTATCTACATGTAGCACACGTTGTCATTTGTGACAGACCATTCACATTTGTAATTGAAATGCAGCATGTCGGAGCGTCATCGAGATTTTCATCTCTCGTCCCGTTGGATATTGATGTTATGCGGTGTGCAGGTGACAGGGACGCGCCAGCTTAGCGATAGCTGAAGCCCGGCAGTAGACGACCGCCGGAGGATTGCAGCTGCCTCGGTCGATTTGTCCCCATGCAACTCGGTCTTCAGGACTGTTGTGGTATATACTTACTCTGACGAGAGTCGTCCCAAGCGATCGGGGCGAGACGTGTGGTGCCTCTGCATGTTTACATTGCCCGACTGAATGACTAGACGGGGACCTCGCAGCAAACTGTTGGTCTTCGTACTGTACGTGCTAATTCAATCAGCTTACTCCGACTGGCTTTACCCGGCGAAAACACGTCCAGCGTCCCGCATCAACAATGTCATGCCAGCTGTTCATCGAACTTATACACAGGTGGACGTTCGTAGAAGAGGGCCAGTGCAGACGGTGGCCGGCTCTGTCAACAGGATAGCGGCTGCATTCCGATTGATTGGGACACTGCTGGCCCGATAATACCCCACCTGTCCTGACCGGTCCGACCCGGGAGCTGCACAGCTTGTTAGTGGCAATGGTCTGTCCACCGCGTGAGGAGCACAGCAGCCAGCGCTGGCGAGTGGCGGCTGTGCAGTCACAGTATCGGATACAGAAAACGGTCCGGCAACGAGCTAACGTCAAGAAACGTCGACACAAAAACTATGCCTAGAACATGCAATGGATTCGGAAAATGCCGAGAAACTTTAGTCAGTTAAGTGCAATCAATCTGAATAGGTGTAAATGTGGGGAAATATACGGAAAAATAAGCGAGACATAAGATTACATATAGCATAAGACGTTACAATTTAAAAAGCCGTTTAAATTTAATTCGTCCTACAGCAAAGGATATAATAACCGATAATCTTAAGGGAAGCCGTCTAAATATAACCCATTCATAAAGCAAAGAAGATAGGTCAATATATTGCAATCATCATCCGTGACCAAACTAGCACACTATACCTCTCCCCAGAATGTTATAGGAGCGCATCCCGCCTGACCGGGCTCGGATGAGGTCAAGGGTCGCCATGCCTGAGGGGCTGGCCGCCGAACGGTGCTCGGCTTGTCTGGGCTGGGATGGCCACCGACCCCACATGACCACTAAGGTTACAGCAGGACCGACCACATGTATTCCCTGCTCTCCACTCCAGGCTTCGTGAGAGCTGGGGATCCACTCATGCGTTCCTGGACTAGCGAACGGAAACGTGCCCGCAGAAACCATTCATTCGTTCAAACCTTCATAAGACCGCATAACTCATGACATCCGTCTTTCAATGCATCGTTAACGCTGAAGGCTACGCTGTCGCTCGTAAAGCTCATACGATGGATGATTGGGTTTTGCTACGAGAAGGTGCTCACAAAAACAATGATTATCTATTCCCGACAGCCATGCGGTCTGGAGCAATCCATAAAACCGCTATAATTGATCAGGATTAACCATTGTTGTGAAGATATATCACTATGAACGACAAGCAAGAACAACTGAGTTTTACTTTCACGTTTCAGGTATGCCTACAGCCTACACCTGTTCAAATTTGTGGTTTTATGAATCTCTGGATCTATTATCTGCCAATGTAGGGCTATTTCTGGCGCTGCTGAACAGCCCGCAAAAATAATAATAAAGAAATAAAAAAACGTGCACATCGCCGTACTCCCTATAGCTCATGGGCGTTTGTGAGCGTCGGCTAAACAAGCCATGTTTGCCAGTGGCTCATAATGGGTAAGCGACTATAACGCGCCACTGGTTTCTTATTTGCTCTGTTGGCTACCAAC
Source organism: Semibalanus balanoides (assembly GCA_014673585.1). Classification (NCBI taxonomy): domain Eukaryota; kingdom Metazoa; phylum Arthropoda; class Thecostraca; order Balanomorpha; family Balanidae; genus Semibalanus; species Semibalanus balanoides. The sequence goes on from VOPJ01015301.1 coordinate 28,017, forward strand.
GGGGTGGTTAACACGCCTTTTGTCCCTCTTTGCACATACGTCGTAATAGTCTGTTCCTTCTCTCGTGTCTTCAGTCAACAGAAGCACAGATGCGGTCATCGCCCTAAGCGCTAAGACAACATGAGCACCGGTGCCTGGTTAACCAAACCCACCTCACCTGTCCCACCCCATCCCCACCTCACCTCACCTCGTCCCACCCAAATCCGCCACACCCTAACCATACCCACTCCTTCTCACCTGTACCGCAGAGCCGGCCATCGATCCATCCACGTCGTAGAACTTGTAGCTGGTCACACTGCTTGGTTTGCGCGAGGCCGACTTGGTCGGCGGTCTCTCCAGGTACGGGTTGTACGCCGCGAAGTCGGTGTAGTACCGGTCCAGAACGTGAAGCGCCGCGCGCTGTACACTCAGCCTCCCCAGCGGGTACAGTCGCGAGTCGCCATCGGGACTGCGGACCACGCGTACCGCGTACTGCGGCTGACCGTGACGCAGCTCGAGCAGCAGCACCGCCAGGTAGTGAGTCCAGAGCAGCGTGTCCACGAGCGACCCGGCGAACACGAGGAGGGTGTACAGCTGTAGGGTGTGCTTCTCCTCCAGGACACGCACAAAGAAGAAGAGCCAGTAGCTGAACGTGAAAATGAAGGCCAGCGCGAGCACCGACGCGCGCAGGACGAACACTCGTGGGAGGGAGGCACGGGTTGGGCGAACGAACACCGCCCAGCCGCCGGCAGCGAGGATCAGCATCTTGAACGCGAACGCGATCAACGCACCGTCGCAACCCAGCACGACTGGAAGCTGAGAGGGGGAACAGTCCAGCGCATCTGGTACGCCGCAGTCAACACATCACACGGAAGAAGCCAGCGCTGAAGGCGGAGACAGCAGGGGTAACGCGGCGACACGCCTGCCGCCGCAGCGTGAACCAGGGTTTTCGGGCGAGTGGACCAACGCGGAAGTCGTCGAGAGAGGTGGAGACGTCGGAGGTGTTGCCGGTGATGGCGGTGGTGTTGTCCGCCCAGGAGTCCTGAGGGACGATCTGCACCTCGAGGACGTCCGGCCCGGGCGGCGCCGGGTCGAAGCGAGAGGTGTCCGCAGCGGAGACGCCAGAGACGTCCAGCGAGTCGTCCAGCCGCGAGCTGAGGGGAGAGGAAACAGAGTCAGACGACGAGTCAGAGTCAATCAGAGTCATCAGAGTTATGGAGTCGGAGAGTCAGAGTCGAAGTCAGAGCCGGAGAGTCAGACGGACAGGATGCAAACAGAGTGGTTGGCGGGCACACTGTCAGTTTGCAACTGTGCAGTGTGCACGTGCAGTCCTGCCTATATACCTGCACACAGATACACAAGCAGAGCTCTTCGATATAATATGTCTAGTCGTGCGTTATCAATAATGGTATGTATAGGGTGACGCAGGCTAATTTAGACATCGTAAGCGACATCTAAAGGCCCGCTTGGGTATGCAGCCGCAGACAAATGGGACTCAGCGGTGACTGGTGTGGGACAACTTATCACAGTAATGGCCATAAGTCGCCGTATTATTATGGTGCAATAAGAGAGCAAGTCGATTCGGGAAAATCTTCGTCAGGCTCTGGCTCTGGCAAGGCTCTGGTTTTAAGACTGGGTCTTACGGTGAGCCGGTGAGCCTTTTTACCGTCATTTTAATCGTAATTTTGACGAATGGACAGGCGTTTTGTCTAAAATTAGACAATGACTAACCTAAAATTAGTTCCTGCTTGCCTCAGAATATGACACTTCATTTGCGAACGATAAGCATTGGCATCGCATTACAACCGTAAGCTCATAGTCACTTAATGAGTTTGAGTTTTGGGGCGTCCACGGT
>VOPJ01015302.1:0-27711 GCA_014673585.1 Semibalanus balanoides
GTGAAAATAATGTGTGCTACTAGGGCAGCCATCACCCTACCCTTCCAAATATCCGAAACACACCACCCTCATGCATCCACTTCAACCATCCACCAACGCCCCAGCATCCTACCCGACCCACCTGAACTGGGTGTTGCTGCACCGTTGCTGCTGGCCGCGCCCAGGATCACATTGGCGAACACGCTGTTGTCACTGTTGGCGGTGTGCGGCGGCGAGCAGGGCGTCGACGGTGTGGGCGGAGTGAGCACCCGCGGCGTCTCCGGGTCGGCCGCCTCCTCGGCGATACGGGACGGAGCGTGGCGTGACATGGACGGCAGCGGGTGCGGCACGTTCGACCGGCGCGCCTTGATGCCCGGCGACCGCAGCGAGATGCCGTCCCACTGACGCGGGTGGGGGATAGAGGGGGGGGGGTGAGACAGGGGGAGGCGGCTTGAAGGGGGGCTACACGCACAGGGGGAAGCGGTGGCGGCTGGGGGGGGGGTAGACAGGGGGACTAGTGCTTGAAGGGGTGGTCAGAACGGGGGACACGGCTGAGGGGGGGGGTGGGTCAGACAGGGGAAAACCGGCTGAGGGGGTCCGTACAGGGGACATGATTCTTGCCCGCCGGCTGAGGGGGGTGGTAGACAAGGGGGACGCGGTCTGGGGTCAACAGGGGGAATAAGACGGCTGAGGGGAAGGGGGGGTCAGACAGGAGGACGCGGCTGAGCCAGGGAGTGATCAGAACGATGAAAGTGTACCAGGACTATTGCTGTTATTGGTGAATGCCTGCTTGTGATGTTCACGAAATTAAAATTAACAAACTTGAGCAGTGGTCTGCTGCAGCGACGATGTGCTATGCTCAAAAAACCAGAACCCTGCTAGTAATTTCAACCGAGATTGTGTTTTGGTTTATTGGAGAATGGCACGTGATAAGCGACGCTTGTCATAATTGCCTCGACAAGCCACGGCGCGATTTGAACACCGCAAATACAGTCAGCACATACAACAGATTTGAACACTTCAGCTGCATAGCCGTTACCCCATCCGGCCTTCCCTTCCGACTTATCGGGCCTAGCATCCCACCAATTTGTTAACAAATCATAGCGGTTTAACGTCCACCGCACTCTTCTATTTAGGCCTGCGGAGACGGTAGGTCCTGTCTCTGTTCACCGCACTGTATAGTACTCACGAATTTGGGCGGCACCCGACATCCCCTCGGCTCGATGGTGAGGGAGCGGGTGTACAGGTAGTTGTTGATGTCCTCCGTCTCCTCCCCCTCCTCGAACGGCCGCAGCGTCTCCAGGAAGCTCTGGCGGAGACAGGGAGACGCGGTCAGACAGCGGAGACGACGCGTCGGCGTGTGATAGTAACTCGCCAGTCGGTGCAACACATAGCATATTTCTCGGCACGACTTTGAGGTACAGTGACCAAAAAAATACACCCAGAATATGTCGAACTCGCGTTTCAGACAACCTTCAGACTTCGCCCTGACTCTGAACTCAAGTTTGTCATTCGTCACACTCATCTTGATTTTGGACTACAGTTTGAGGCAGCCGCCAAACTCACCATGGATATGAACTCAGTTTAAGCCAGTCAGATTAACACTGATTTTTTTACTAAGTTTGAGGCAGCAGTCAAACCCACCCAGACTTTCGACTAGCATTTGAGGCAGCAGTTGGACTCACCCTGATTTTGGGCACGGGTTTGAGGCAATACGGCTGATTCTGGTACTGTTGGATCTCTCCAGTGATCTCCGCAACCTTCCGCCGCTTGCTGAAGTTGATCAGCCGGTCAGACTTGGGCAGGAAGTCCGGGTTGCCCTCGTCGATGTGCAGAATGTTGGTCAGGTACATCCCTGCGGCGGCAAACGACAGGAGTCCGTCAAGCGACGCGAAGGTGGCGGACATAAAATACACAACATACCAACAAATATGCATACCCTCCATAACTGCAATGTTACCGTCCCTTTTCCTCGTAAGCGCTCAGTCCAGACCGGAGCGGCACCAACACGCAGCAGTTATAGACTAACATGGCAGTCGAGCACCACTGCAGCAACGACGGTGTCCTATCCCATCCGCTACCTCCTACAGAACGCTGAAGCCAGGCGCCGGCCCACATTTACACATATTTATCTATATCCTGTCCTGTCATAGTTATGACAGACCCCGGATCGCACCATCGGGTATTATTCACACAGTACACCACGTTACGCGCCATCTGAGCTGAAAGCGATACTGACCTTAGAGGCGGCGCAAATGTCAAGGGCTAGATAGATGGCGTATAAAGACGACCGACAGGAGTACACAAAGGATCGTACCCCGGCGGCTTGGGACCCTACAGTCCGCAATACCTCTCCAAGATCCGGCGGCCCACCCCACACGGACTACGAACGAAGGCTCCTTCATCGCCGAACGACATGCCCGTCCAGGCCGCCGTGAGCCGACTCACCGAAGAAGGGCACGCAGGGCGGGTTGATGGAGCGCAGCTTCTCCTGGTACCTCTTGTAGTGGTCGTGACAGAGCTCTCGAGCCTCCTCCAGCGCCCTGTCCAGCTTCGGCACGATCTCCTGACGAACGGAGAGGCGCGGGTCACAGACGAGGCGCAAACGGGGCATGCTACGAGCAGCTGACGCGTGACGGCGACAGATCCAAACAGAGATGGCGCACAAGTCAGTCCGATCAGACAACTGAGGCAACAGCCTGATCACTAATATCCGTCAGATTAACGAGAGTTTCATATAGTACCCTGACATCAGCTGAGCAATATCTATCCACAGCGATGGTTGAGCCGACAAGACGCCGCTTACTGTACCAAAACGCTTGCTGCCACCCTCTATATGCTGCTTCCTTACGAGTCTCAGCTCTGACGCATCCTGGCCTCCGAATCCTCCCGCTTTCTGCCAGAGACCCTCTCCTCCCTCATCCCTTAAGTCTGCCCACCCCATCGCCGATCTCCTGCTCATCGTACTGCATCCCCACTACCCACCCCACCGTAGTGCCGGCTGCGTACCATCGAATGTGAGCGTGACCGGTGCACGGCGGGCTGTCAAAGTGCGGGGCCACCACCTCCAGCACGCGCTGAAGTTTTGTTGAGCTTCCTGCAGCACCACCTCATCACCTCGATGATGCGGGAGACACCGCTGCGCCGCTCGTCGATGTTGTGCCGATGTCGGACGCAAGCACTTTTCCAGCCAGCGGGTTCACCCCTGCCGGGTCAGAGGTCACTGGGTCAGAGGTCAGCGAGTCAGATGTGTCACAAAGGCGGAGTCACAACACATTCTCCAGCCAGCGGGTCACCTGGCCGGATCAGAGGGTCACGGCAAATGGGTCACCAGGCGGTCACCCGAATCACAGAATCAAAGGTCATGTGTTTTTTACTATAGCGGACAGCAATACAGCAGGCACAATATACTCCTGAACATACTATAACAAACCAGTTACAGCAAGTTGTGCAACACATTAAGTCATAGCCAGGGGTCCCGCAACCGTCCAGGCCCCGCCACGGCCGATGATCCCGGCCGAAAGAATTCTTCGATCCGAAGGTTAAAGTGTGGGTGGGCCTCGACAGGTCCGCCACCCAAGGCTGGAAGACATTGAAAATACATCAACGAAATTGCACACATACTAGTGCACCTTTTGAGTATTAAGATACTATTTTCGATTTCTGAAGGCACCGGCGGCCAGGCGGCTGCCTGGTCAGATTAATCGAAAAAATAGTTTATTATTTATAACCAAGTAGATTGTGCAATATCGTGATTTTTCATTCTCACTTTTGCCTGCTGGCACAATTTAATCCCCGGAAAGTCAAATATTTTTTGGGGCACACTGTCGGCTAATGAACGTTGAGACGTGCTTTCATTCCTTTTTAGATAGATTTTGCCTGCTGACGCAGTCTGTCTAAGGAGGTAACATGTTCACATGTGACATAGGTACGGCAAAACTCTCAGCTGTTAAGACAACTTTTGAAATGCATTAATTACGCTGTCATATTTCCCAGATGTGACCACATCATTGCCGTCATTGTATCGATTTATCCGCGGGCCCGGCCCGCCGAACTGCTTCCAGATCTCTCACGGCCCGCCCTAAAAAAGGTTGCCGGCCCTGGTCTAGCCAACCCTACTTCACACACTGCAACCAACTACCATTCCTGCCTCACCGCATCTAGATCACAACTTACCGCAAAACACAGTCAAACTAACACATCAAACCCATCCCCATTTACCGAACCAGCAACCAGCTGTTATTGTTACCTCTCCCCTGGACCTAGTCTAGAGTACCATAGCCCAGCTATCGGCCGATTCACGACATCGACTCCAGCTCACGAGACAACCTCGACTCACGTTCGGCTCACTCGACTCACGTTCGGCTCACTCGACTCACGTTCGTGTTGTGGCGGATCATATGCAGCAGGTTGGGACTCACGTTCGTGTTGTGGTGGATCATATGCAGCAGGTTGGGACTCACGTTCGTGTTGTGGTGGATCATATTCAGCAGGTTGGGACTCACGTTCGTGTTGTGGCGGATCATGTGCAGCAGGTTGGGACTCACGTTCGTGTTGTGGTGTATCATGCGCAGCAGGTTGGGTGACGCCTGATGCTTGTTCTCCTTGGTCCAGACTGAGCCGACGAGCTCGGCCGGCTTGACGGCGCGGTACAGGTCAAACTCGAGCAGCGTCAGCTGACGGGCCACCTCGATCGGGTGCAGCATCAGTAGCAGTATCACAGAGTCCTCCTGTCGAGAGAGGAGTGACGTGTCAGCGGTATGACGCCACGTCACATCTGACGTCACAGATACATCTGACGTCACGTCAATCACGGCGGAGCTGTGTGATGTTCATGAGAAGACAACACACACCAGCTGATGACGTCATGCTGATACGTCATGTCACGTGATGTTATATTATGACGTCATGTCGATAATGATCTAAGATCGCAATCAAAACTCAGTGGATAGACGACGATAGATGATGTCATTGACAGACCCTACTGTAGCACACATTCCTTTCACGACGTCATGACGACGGTTTCACGACGTCATTACGTCGTACGAACGTTGTCATGACGTTGTCAACGTTGCCATGACTTTATGACGTTATGTGCTACTAGGGGAGGTGGCTCAGCAATATCAGCGCGGTGAGTATGACGTACAGTATGATGATGATTTGGGTTTAAGGGCGCCTCAACTGTAAAGTTATGTGGCATAGTAGCCGGTGCCACTGTAACTGAGCTGTGGGGTCTCATTGTACCCAGCAGCTGTCCGCTGAGTGTCGGGGAACTCCCGGCCGGCGGCCAACGTACCGGCGTGTTCCAGTCGTCCTCGCTCTTGTAGACGTGCCACTCGGTGGGCGGCGGCGACCGGTCCACGCCGAACACCACCTCCGGCTTCATCTCGTCACGGTTGTTGAGCTGCAACAGCGGCGGCAGGGATGACGTCACGCCGGCTTACAGACAGCGGCGCAACGAGAAGCGACAGGCACAACGCAACACAGAGGTCCGGAAGCACGGGCGAACACCACGGGCAAAGATAGACATAAGAGAGTAACAAAGAGCCCATCACCGTGCGGAGTATTCGTTTTCAGGCCAAACATAATAACACGCTAAAAATAAAACATGGCTCACACTACCAACCTCCATAGAGAACTCTGATTTCATGGGAAAAAGATACAGAAACAGAACAGTCGAAATACGATAAGATACAAATAAAATATTTGGCTCAGGGTTGACCGGCCACGTCATTGCGCTCAACCCCTAACACCCACCACCCTCACCTGGCCCATTCACCCCATCCTGGCACCAACTTCCTTGAACACGACACCCACCTTCCTGAAGATGATCTTGCGTATGCTGTCGGCCCACTTGCGCATCACCTTGCCCTTGATCTCGGTGAGGAAGTACTCCAGGCGGTGCAGCAGCTTCTGGTCGCGCTCGAAGTCGTAGAAGTGGTGGTCCACCCAGTGCCGGAGCACATTGAGCACCCTGGCGGCGGCGGTGGCGGGGTTAAATTCAGCTGAGGACGTGCCGACACCGTAACACCGTGTCTGCGTGAGCAGGCGTCACCATGTCTACAGCGCGGCTCGTCACACAGCGTCCTCGTGGCCCACTTGCTCACCTAGACTCTTAAAACACCACGTCCTCTTAGCCCATTCTCTGGACTTGCATCCCCCACAGCCTTACATCGCTTACCGTGAATCTACTCCAGGTTCGACGGGTTAACGCCACCAGAAACTCAACCAGGTTCGACGGGTCAACGCCACCAGAAACTCAACAGATGCCCGCCGCAGTCGGTGTACCGCGTCTCACCTGAACTTGACCGGCTGGCTGTACTCCTTGCGGAAGCGTTTGTTGTCGTCTCGCAGGGTGGCTTTGACAGCCTTGGTGTCGAGTCCAGTAGGCGTGGGGGACTGGTCGGCCGGCACCACCGGCTCGGGGATGTTGTACCGCTTCAACAGCAGCGTCAGCAGCTCCTACAACACGACACACATGGTCACACCATTGTAACACACACACACAGTCAGCAGCTCCTGCAAAGATAAAACATTATTACAATCTGGTTAGCCCAACTTCCTGTGTCTTCTGAACTGACTTTTTTCTCTCGCGCGAATCAAGTGTTTATCAGGAGAAATGGGAAATACTATCACTTATTCGCAACATGTACTATGCCGACGGTATGCTGGCCAGGGGCGGCGCTGTCTCTCCCTTACCTGAGCCGTGCAGAAGCTGCGGAATGTGGTGAGGAAGGTCCGCACGAACATCGGATCGGCGTACATGTGGTACGTCAGCCTCTCCGTCAGCTTCACCAGCGTCGCGCCCTGGAGACGAACAGACAGACAGACACGAGGTAATACAACACGTCACACACGTCACACATCCACAGCTGGGCGCGGCCAGGGCAGCCCAAGAGCGGCACAGCACAGGCACGGTAGCTGCAGACACAGCAAGATCGAGGCTTTGTGCGATCCGAGATGTCCCCGCTTTATTAAATCAGGCGAACTGTGTTGTGCGGCCGCGCGGAGGCAGAGGTGCCCGGCGCAGACAGCGGCTGTGCGGCACGAGCATATCAGCACGACACGCGTTGTTGCCGGCGCGGCGGGTGCACCGGTGCAGTCTGGGCAGGCGACGGTCGAGCGTATTCGTTACCTTCCTACTGTTTTCCCGTTTGTTCTCTGCGTACACGAACAGAGCGCACTTCGTGGCGCAGATGATTAAAGTGATTAAACCATGGTCGACATCTGGTGATCTATCACAGTCTGCGAACAGGTGAATCAATGACGCTCGGTATCTGATGAGCCACAGTTTACACCCGAACATCCCCATTCCCCAGTCAACGCCACCCGGCTGGTTGCACCGCCTACCGATCTGACTTGGGGAACGTGCTCCAGCAGCAGCGTACGTTATACCGCCGCGCGGCCTGACCATCCCCTTCTTCACCATCCCCACGCTGTGGCGGCGTCATCATCATCAGCTGCGGATTTACCTTGATGAGCGGCACGCCGCCCGACTCTGGCTGCTCGAGCACGATGTTGTCGGGACTGTCGGGCTCGGCGAACCGGTACTGCTCGGGGTCGGGCAGACGCAGCGGGTTCTTCTTCTCCTCGTCCAGCAGGATCATGTCCAGCGAGCGGTCCAACATGCTGAAGCCACACACAGACACATGACAGTCAGTCACACAGACACACGCATACAACTAGAGAACAAACAAACAGTGAAGGCTATTCATAAACAGAAATATGCTCACGCAAAGACAGACACAGGGATGGTCATTCGGGAGACCCTGATGGATGGGGATCAGCGTTGGAATTTGGACCATTTTCTGGACTTGTTTGGTCCGAATAATTTTGTTCTCTTCACTTTTTGTTCTATAAATTTTATCTTTTCGCCTGATCTTACCAATATTGCAGTGAAAATAACATCACATTATCCTCAAAAGGATCTATCTATCACATCTATCACAAATAAGGATTTTTTACTTTCCTAGTAAAATTAAAAAGAAAAATACTTATCCTTCAAAACAAATATATACCAATGGATTTTTACTCTCCGAAACCGCGAGAGGCCGTTCTTATACAATAACAAGACAGCTCACAGATTCGAGTGTAAGTTGTTTATGTATAAAAACAAGCCACGGCTCGATTTGTTCTCAAATGCTTAGCCATTTTCTACTATTGGCAAGTCGTTATTATCAACAAAATTAAATGAAAACGATAGTATGCTTAGTATTATTGAGTTTCTTGGTTTTATTTTCGAGACGTCTGCGAGCCACCCACTGACATCGATAAGTATATCTCAATTGGTGCGCAGGTGCCGAGCTTACCTTTTCGTGGATGAGATGATGACTTGGCCATCCCATCGTCTTTCATGTCCTGCGCTGTCCTTGGCCGACACGAAGACAGCTGCTTGCTCGCCGGTGCGATCTCGAACGTGAGCCGTAGGTCTTGCCGGCAGCCGCCAAGTACGTTAGGCGCGAGACAGAGACAGGACAGACGACAGAGACGAGACAGAGACAGAGACAGACACAGAGCAGAGACAGCCACCACCAGAGACAGAGACAGCACACAGAGACAGAGACAGCACACAGAGAAAAGACAGACAGAGGACAGAGCAGAGACAGCAGACAGAACAGAACAGAGACAGAGACAGAGACAGAACAAGAGACAAGACAGCAACCGAGACAGAGACAGAGACAACAGAACAACAGAGGACAGAGACAGAGACAAGACAGAGACAGAGACAGAGACGAACAGAGACCAAGACAGAGGACAGAGCAGAACGGGCATATCAGAGGACGGATGACAGAGAGGCAATCAGAGACGGCAACAGAGACGGCACACAGAGACAGAGACGGCAAAGACGCAGAGACAGCATAGACGGATGGTGAGCCGCGCATGTTCCGCGCCAGTCATCTGGTGTCAAGCGTTGACAAAGTTCCACCGACTGTTGAGAATATCGGCCATGCTCGCAGCTGCTGCAGCTGCACACTGAACAGCACAATACCAATTGAGGTAATTATAACTAATCATACCCCTCCCCCCTCCCAGGAGGGAACTGTAGACAAAGTGACTCGGATCCCTAACCACCACACCGAGCCTGATCAACTAACCCAACCTTCTCTATCTAACCCTGATCTACCCCCCCTCCCTACCCAAGGGAGGGAACTTGTAGACAAAGTGACTCGGATCCCTAACCACCACACCGAGCCTGACTCAACCTAACCCAACCCTTCTCTACTCTAATCATTCTCTCCCCCCCCCACACACACACCACATACCGTCACTATCCTCGCGATCCTTGATCTCGATCTTGCGGATCTGGAACTTCTCCTTGAGCCTGAACTCGGCCACAGGTCCGGTGACCGAGGAACGGCGACTGTTCGGTTTGCAGAGGACGATCAGACCGTCGAACAGGAACACGTGTCGCTCAGTCAGCTTCCGTCCGCTGCCCACCTTACCCAGCACGCCCTCTGGCGACGCAAAACCCACAGACACAGGATCAGTCAGGCACAGCACAACACGATGGTTTGGGCTTCAGAGCATACTAGGTGAGTGGCTGATTTCGCGTCAATCTCTCGTAGATCGCACGCTAAGCACATACCAATTCCTAGCTGCTTCATTGATGTGGACAAAAATGATCGCCACATCGAATGCAAACATCACTTTGTATAAGAGATGCAAAAAAAGAAGAAAAAAGGAATCGGCACGACCACCGCTCATCAATGAGTAGGCAACAGCATCAAGCCCGGCCTCATGTGGCAGCACCCGCCAGGCCCGGCAGCCAGCAATCTGAATGTCACCTTCATGATACATTAAACAATATTTTAACCCCCGAACTTGTGCTGAGCCCAGCGTAGGAACAGCAAGCCTGAGTTAAAAAAACAGACTCAGGCCCGCCGGGTCTGAATCTGGGCCCGGCGCCGACTCCGTGGTCCTGCAATTGCCATCCCTACTTTGCATTATAAAACGCCCGACATCCCTAGACTAACACTACGCATCCCGGAGGATATAAGATAGCAAAAGGTAGGGCGAGTGGCTGACATAGCAGACTCCCAGCCCCTCTCCCCCCCACACACACACACACCTCACCCAGCACCCAAAGGAGACACACACCTCACCCAGCACCCAAAGGAGCGCCTCTCATCTCGAGCGTACCTTTGACGAACTCGCTGCAGCCGCACTGGCTGATATCCTTGCCTTCCCAGCCGTCAATGGAGCGCTGCACCTCGTTCATCTTCTGCAGGTTGGCCTGCCGCACGAAGCGGTTGTTACGCGCCGGCGGGTCTCCGGCCTTGCGGCGCGGCAGCACGGTCACACCGCTGACAGAGACGACGCGCTCCAGCTGGGTCTGCAGCGTCTTCAGCATGCCCTGCACCTGCTCCAGCACCTCGCGGTCCTCATCAGACTCGGACAGGTGACACAGCATCTGTGGTGACGGCGGTGGGCAGGGATGTCACGGTACAGCTGAGGTTCAGGCGAAAGGGGTGCAAAGGATTCGTACTATGGCAAACCCTTCGTAATACATTGAGAGACCAGGCATAATTAAAAGCCAATGGCTTTTAAATTACTCAAAGACTCTCCAAAATAGACCCTGGTTGACACAAAGTTGCATAACAACAGAAATTATGAAGTTAACTTCAATAGCAGTGCAGCCACCACCCACAATTACAGCAACCATTCCCCGCCGTCTCAGCTTCACCATTTGCAATTTTACATTCATATTAACAAAAATTTCTTCACCACTAACATGTATATGCAAAATATCACTTGACCACTCACCTTGATATTATCGAAGTACTTGAGCACATGGGCGACCGGCAACAGGAGCAGCTTGGGCAGTACGTATTTGACGGCCTCGCGGAACCCGTGGCCGGCCGTCCCCAGGCCATTGAAGATCTCTGGCCGCTCGAGAAGCGCGGCCAGCTGCTCCCGGCACTGCGGCTGCAGCACGTCCGTCGTGTACTTCTCGTACACGTCGAATCAGACTCTAGCAGACCCAAAGGCTCAACGGGGCGGCTGGGCTAGACACTACTTGGTAAGGGCACATACCTGCGTGGTAAGACACCTGACAGGGACGGCGCCTATCTGATTCCCTGCGTGCGAGCGGGGCCAACAAGAAGGTTGAGCGACCTGAACAGCGTAGGACCATAAAGTCAACCATTACTCTTCATTCGTTTTTTATGTAAAAAAGAATAGTGATGATGTGATCAGTGTTTTGTGTATTCGGTTAGTTGGTAATGACATTTACGCATAGTTGCTATTGTCAGTTGCGTATGATGATTGATTCAAATACACCACCGGCGGGAGCCGGATAAAGTGAGAGAAAAAATCCCTACACCGTGTTGGGATGAATCACTCTTCTTCCGATCCGTTCTTCACCATCGCCTACACTCTTGCCATTACGCTCGCTGCCCACTCCCTCTTCCCCACCACCACCGCTGCGTCTTTGTCATGACGCTCCAGTCCTCCCCTGCACCCTCGTTGATCACCCTCCCCAGATTGTATCCTCGTCCCCGTCCTTCCCCTCACCTCTGCCAGTTCCTCGAAGCAGCTGCCGACGCTGAGGTGCCAGCCGTCGTCTGCCATCTCCAGCGTATCCTCCAACTGGCCCAGCACGGTGGCCGTGCACTCATACACATCCAGCAAATTACTGAAGATCAGCTCGATGTCACGCGTAGTCGTCTGCTCGAAGCTCTCGATCTGTGCTTTGAACACCTTGATGATGAGGTTGAGGTCGCGCATGTACTGCTTCTCCTCCAGGATGATCTCCTTGACGGCTTCGTCGTAGTTGATTGCCGGCGCCGGCTCGTCCTCGATCGCAGAGAACGCCGACACGTCCTCATCCTGCTCAAACATGTCCATGAGAACCTGCGGACCGGCGACAGAGGGCACACGTCAGACAACCACAAACATGTCCATCAGAACCTGGGACCGGCGACAGAAGACACACGTCAGACAACCACAAACAGTCCATCTAGAACACTGGGGAACCGGCGAACAGAGGACACACGTCAGACACCACAAAATTCATCAAACCTGGGGACCGGCGACAGAGGACATCAAGTCAGACAACCACAACATGCTCAGAACTGGGACCTGGCGCAACAGAGGACACACGTCAGAACAACACACATTACATGTCCCCTTCAGCAATATGGGGACCGGCGACAGAGGACACACGTCAGACAAACCAACAAACATGTCATCATGAACCTGGGACCGGCGCACAAGGACATCAGCGTCCAGACAACCACAAAACATGTCATGGAGTAACCTGGGGACCGGCGTACAGGAGGGCACTACGGTCAAACCACAAACTATGCCCATCGAGAACCTGGGGACCGGCAATGAGACACCCGTCGAGACAACCAATCAAACATGTCCATGCAGAACGCTGGGGACCGGCGACAGAGGACACACGTCAGACAACCACAAACATGTCCATCAGAATATGGGGACCGGCGACAGAGGACACACGTCAGACAACCACAAACATGTCCATCAGAACCTGGGGACCGGCGACAGAGACACACGTCCAGACCACTCACAAAATGTCATTCGAGAACCTTGGGGAACGCGCGACAGAGAGCACAGTCGTCCCAGACAACTCCCACATGCCATTGAGAACCTGGGGACTCGGCGTCGAGGGAGCACGTCAGACAACCACAAACATGTCCGAGATTGTCCACACTCCAAACCTGGAAGGCACTCGTCAACACATGAGGACCGGCCAGGGAGGGTCTGGCCTGAAAGGCACACGTCAACACATGAGAACCGCCCAGGGAGGGTCTGGCCGGTCATGGGCATGCCATTACGAATGGTTTAGAGCAGAACTATGTTCTTATCGGTAGGGATTCGAACTCATGACACAGCATACACTACGGCTGCAAAAAGATTGCATATGGTTGCGTGCAGCCAGACCCCCCCCCCACACATATTCCGACCCCGGGATGAAGACGTATCCATCGAAACACAGACAAACAACCAACAACAATATCGCCAAACACTCCCAACCACTACACAACGGGGTATCGCAAAATGAGTGAGCGATTTGTCCTCGCAAAATAAAAAGCTAACGAAATAACGGTGGTTCATCATCGATTTTAAAACGCATCCCAACATATTCGGATAACTTCCGCATGCGCTCCGGCATTACTAACAACTGCTCATCGCTCCGTGAACTGCTCATCAAGTTGACAGTGTGTGCGTGTGTGTGCGTTGATTATCCAACATTCCATTTACTTTGGAGGTTTTGTATCAGCGTCTATTCTGAGGTGGCCGGTGTCATCTTGATGAAGTTATCCCTGACAAATGTCCTCGGACTTTTGATCGGTGACTGGCCAGGGCTCTGAACTGGTTAGTCTCCCTCTCCCACAAACCCAGGGGGTAGATGCAGCTCCCCCCCCCCCCCCCTCCCATGCCAGGGAGGCGATATTTTCGCTGTGCCTTCTGTTCCATCAAAACTGGCGACACGCAGTCCGGACGGGATGGGTACCTCTACAGAATGACATGTATCACGCCCAATAGGTGGCAATGTGTGGAAGGTCGCCTGTGTTATGTGATCGCCTGACACGAGGGACGTACCCAGCGGCCGTGGACCCATTATATTGTCTTCATTTGTCCAACGCAGGGTTCGGTTCAATCGAAGCATGCGTAACAAACGCTTATCAATTTTAAAACACCCTGTAGTGTAGTGTAGTCATAAATGGATCACACCCCGCACATCCAGATCTGTGCAAAAAACACCCCCACACATCCGGATCTGTGCAACAAACACCCCCACACATCCAGATCTGTGCAACAAACACCCCCACACATCCAGATCTGAGCAACTAACACCAAGATCTGAGCAACTAACACCCCCACACATCCAGATCTGAGCAACTAACACCCCACACATCCAGATATGTGCAACAAACACCCCACACACATCCAGATCTGAGNGGCCGCGCGGAGAGAAGAACAGAGAGCGTGAGACAGAAGTGCATAACACTGTGCGTCCGGCGTTGAGCGCCTGTGGGGACAAGCAAATGTGCTGCTGCTTTGGAACAGGGCACATAGCCTCGTGGGCCCACAGCGTGCCGTTTGCTGATTGTTGCTCCGCCTGGGGCAGATGCATTGTATAGGTACGAAGCAGCACTACACAGCGGTGACGGCGGCAGGCAGCAGCGACAGAGCGACCACATGCAGTGCTGCCGTGCGGCGCCACAGACGTTACCTTGGTCAGCACTATCCAATTCTGAGCGGAAGCGGTGGCGGGCAGACATGGAGGAGCCGTCAGCCGCGGCGACACCCGACCCGCCCCGCCTGGACGGCCGGCCCGGGCCACCGACACAAAACCGCACATACCCGCACACGCACAGCCCATCGTTGGCAAAACCAGCATTCGTTGGTAGCAAGGTACTCTTGGTGGTAATAAAGACAGAATTATGAGATATTTAAAACAACGCTCATTAGAATAAGAAACGTTTTTTCATTTTTTTTTCTTCTTCTGACAAACGTGTATTTGACATGATTATTGTAAAACTACGCGACACTTTTCCGACCAAGAGACCAAAAGAACCGGGGAAACAAAAGAAGTAAACCACCATCAACAAAGGCTGATTTTGCCAACCGCGACGCACATACATACAGCTGAAGCACGGCGGCACGTCCAGTCAGCACGTATTATCATCATCAGCCGGGCTCGGCAGCTCTCACACTCACCGTGCAGCGGCCTCTGACCGCCGCTCACAGCAGCCCTGTCTACCGGTCGGCGTCAGTGCACTACTCTGCAGCTGCTGATGGCGGTGCGATGAAGCCGAACGGCAGCAGATCACACAGTGACAGTACAGAGCCCCTACGGAGCCAGCGGCAGCGGCCAGCAGCGGCCAGCAGCGGCCAGCAGCGCGGCCTCCCGACAAACGACACGGCACGGCGCCAGACCAATAGCGAAGCGCAGCTATGCTTGTGTATGCGTACATGTGTGCGTGTGTGGAGGGGGGAGAGGGGTAATGAGGACACTCAGGTCTGTGAAGTGACAGGCAGGTCAGTCGTGGGAGGTGGTGGGAGGTGGTGGAAGGTGGTGGAAGGTGGTGGGAGGTGGTGGGAGGTGGTGGGAGGTGGTGGGAGGTGGTGGAAGGTGGTGGAAGGTGGCGGGGAGGTTGGCGGGGGAGTGCGGAGTTGTGAGGAGGATGGTGGGAGGTTGGTTGGAAGGTGGTGGAAGGTGGTGGAAGTGGGAGGTGTGGAAAGTGGTGGAAGGTTGTGGAAGGTGGTTGGAATGTGGTGGAAGGTGGTGGAAGGTGGTGGGAGGGTGGTGGGAGAGGTGGTGGCGAGGGTGGTGGGATGGTGGCGGGAGTGGCGGGAGGTGGCGGCGGAGGTGGAGGGAGGTGGGGGGAGGTGGCGGGAGGTGGCGGGAGGTGGCGGGAGGTGGCGGAGGTGGTGGAAGGTGTGGGGAGGTGGTGGGAGGTGGCGGGAGGTGAGCAGTTATTGGAGGCGGCGGGAGGAGGTAAGGGGTGATGCGTAGTAGTAGGCAGTGGTGAGGCAGTTCCGGCAGCAGCAGAGTTACAGCCCTGACTGAGCGGAGGCGGTGCAGTATAAAGACAGTGGTGAAGACGCCGGTGGAAGGCGTTGGTATTAACAGGGCGGACCGAGCAGCCAGTGGCAGGCAGCCTGGTTCAGCTGACTGACCTGATCAGCTGATATCGCCGTCTTGATGTCCTGCGGTGTGATGGCGTGGTGCTCCACATGGTGGATGTTCTTCTTGTATTTCCCCACCAGCTGCAATAGCCACACACACGGGCGAGGAACCCGGTCAGTTGGTCAACGCCGACGCGTGGTGAGCCATGTCTAACCAATGCGAGACACGGGATGGAGACATTTGGGGGCTGCTGTTTGTCGCAAGTGATTCAAAAGTATACAAGGCAGGCACAGCTATGTGCAGAAACAAAACAAAACAAGAAACAGCGGTCCGTCACTGGCCGATGGAAAGCAAACTTGGCACAGTTCAACTAAAGTCATGTTTTTCAACACCTTAAATCATCATCAATCACTTCCTTGGAGGATTAAAGAGAGAAGTGTTCCTCACCAGATGAGAGGTTCAACTAAGAGGAATGAGATGCAGGATGTTCGTAGCAGGATGCCAACAGGATGGAGTAATTATAATTTTGAGGACCTCTTGAGACTCAATCTCAAGGACCCGAGATGCCATTAGTCAATCTCAAATCTTGAGAACATCTGAGAATATAATAAGGATTGAGTGTTAGGATGTAAGGCGGAACAAGGAAAACTGAGGGCAGAGGTTAGGTGAAATAAGGGCGGAAAATAAAGAGGAGTTCAGGCCTGGTGAATTTCAATCAGCCTGCGTGCAAATACATATTTGCCAAATACATTTCTGGATTGTCAAACCGAAATTCAGAAGAAGAAAACAAACTGTAATGTGAACATGAATGAAGTGAATAATCGCCCAATGATACAGAAACTACGGGAACGAAGCGTACTGTGCACTGTGCAGGCACCAAAACAGACCTACCAGCTGATTGAGAATTCTGCTATTGGTGTAAAATAACACAACAACTTTCAATATAAATCCTTGGGCATATGCTGGTGGGGCTATCAAACTAGGAGTACGGTGACAAAGTCCATGCTGGAACCTAAATTATATTTTCCCTTGTAGAATATCTTGAATAGAGCCATTTTCTGAGTGCAGAAAAACCGAGGAAGGACATCTTATGAGACAATAGAAACTGTGTATTATAGCTAACTGATGCCTAAACAAAGGACAAACCGTTCACACAGAAGGTGTTCAGCTCTTACATTGAGTATGTCGGCAGCGATGTACTCCAAGACGGCCACGATATACAGGGATACTTGGAAGTCGATTTTATGCTGAAAAACCTCCTGAAAACAAACAAATAAAAAACATTAAAAACTTAACTTGTCAGTGATACAGTGAAATATCCAATGAATGTGGCGTAATATGTAAATATGATAAGGTCAAGAGCAGGACCAACAAGTACATCAATTACATCAAGTACATTTAACTAAAAGCAGTAAAAGCATTTGTATTTGACATGCGGCAACTTCAACAAACTTGCGGCCCTTTTCGACCGTTTGCACACAACGCCTTAGCGCACTAGAGTTTTAGGTGTCAAAGTACATCTATTACATTATTCCAGGGTGGTAGCAATAAAACCACCACCTTCACCACCTTCACTGATCAAGATTGTCCTATGATAATCAAGATGTGGACACTGAATAGACCTTGTCTAAACCCAGCCCACAAGCCAAACCTAAACCTAAACCTATTCACCCGCCGCCCGACTGAGGCCTCTGCATTTCCTTCGCCCGACTGGGGGGGGGGGGGTGTTTGACACACCCCCCCTCTAACTTCGGCTCCCATGGCACGTAGACCAAAACAAAAGACACTGGTTCGAACGTTATCAAAAATCAGTTGCGAAACTATTCTGACTTTTCTTCGCTTCCACGCTTCAAAAACTCAGGTCACTAGAGGTCATCAAAGGTCAAAATTTTCAAGTTTTTAGGACATCGCTTCCAGAAACCCCAAATAATCTCGGGAACTTATGCTATCTAGAAACAAACGTTCAAAAGACAATCGCTAGCCAATGAAATTTGCAATTCGCATGGTATGTCCTCAAAATTGACCTCAGGTCAATAGTTTAGCTCTAGAGGTCATTAAAGTCAAAAAAGGCTGATTATGGCAAAAAAAAATTTCGTAATAACTTCTACCTTACCAAAAGATTAAAACCGCCCCATTTAACGTTTACGCCATTCGTGTTTGTCTCGTCCAGCGCTTTTTAAATAGTCAATTTGATCATGTTAGGTCAACTTTTGAAAAATTGACTAAGGTCAAGGTCAAAGTGGTGACCCAAAAGAGGTTCATGTTGCATATCAAAGATGTGTCTGACGAGAACAAACCACACTGTTTGAAAGTTAAGTTCTCTATCTTCATTATGCCAGAGTTATGTGACGAAAAGGTGTTGGGTGACCTCGGATGACCTGAGATGACCCCGTTATGTTCCCTGAGCAAACACCTGCCACTTGGATCATAACCATAATATTTCATATGATAACATTCATTCCAGGAAGGGAAATGGACTGATATCGTCGACTAAGAGGAACGCATTGATTACTTTTCTCCATTGACTTATAATGGGGAGATCGCAAAAATTGACCCGACCTAAGGTCACCGATACAAAAATCAAAATATACATTTTGTAGATATAATGACTTAATGTTAATTTCTGAAAGTTTAATAATCGACCCAAAAAACTGTAGTATTTGGCACGGACCGCCAGAACGTTTTTGTAGGTAGGGTCACTTGACCTGACCTTTGGTTGAGGGCCTGACCTGACCTGACACGGAACTTTAATTTTCGCAAAATGTCCGGAAAGAATCAGTGAATAGTTATGCCAAATCTTGGCGCGCTTACGCGCCGCCGTTTTTTTCGTTATCTTGAAAAAAAAACATGAGGGGGGGGTGTTCAAACACCCCCCCCCCCAGTGGGGCGCGGGTTAACTAAAAACAGTAAAAGCATTTGTATTTGACATGCGGCAACTTCCACAAACATGCGGCCCTCTTCGACCGTTTGCACACAACGCCTTAGCGCACAAGAGTTTAAGGTGCCAAATTTAATGCTGGTTACGATGCAAGCAATAAAACCACATTATTTTGCATTCTCCTGACCGCTCATCGCGGATTTGAGCTTTCGTGTTACCAAAATTTGGCACGTTTTGCTTCCTCACAGGCAAATTAGGTATTGCTCGCCAGAGAATTGCTATAAGACATATAGTCCGAACATTATTGAAGGTTGTAATGCCAATCCAAGCATTCTAGCCCATTCCATTCATCCGTGGCACAGCAATTTGTTTGGAAATAAGCGTGATGATGTCGATTGGGGCTTTAGGGCAGCGCAACAAAATAGTTATATGGCACCCAGGAAAAGAGTGTGTTTGTAGATGGCGCTAGATGCTNCCTGAGCAAAACCTGCACTTGGATCATACATAATATCATATGATAACATCATCCAGAAGGAAATTGACTGATATGGTCGACAAAGAATGTATTTGATTATTTCTTTATTGACTTATAATGGGGAGATCGCAAAATTGACCCGACCTAAGGTCACCGATACACAAAATCCGAGATAAACATTGTGTAGATACTAATGATTAATGTAATCCTAAAAGTTTGATATCGATCCCTTAGAAACTGTAGTCATGGCACGACCGCAAACCGCTTTTGTAGGTAAGGTCACTTGACCTGACCTGGTGAACCTGGACCTGACCTGACCTGAACGGAGACTTGAATTTTCGCAAAATGTCCGGAAAGAAATCAGTGAATAGTTATGCCAAATTTGCGAGCGCTAACCGCGCCGCCGTTTTTTTCGTTATCTTGAAAAAAACTTATGTTAAAGGTGCTATATTCCCTTTAAGGCAATTACACCCGGAGAAGAAGCAGTGCGATACGCTTCATTACTAACCGCCGCGCCCCTGGTGTGAATGTTAAGTCATATTAGAGGCGTCAAAGGTCATAGCTTGTTAAAAAATAAGAACACAATATAGCATCCGAAAGCATTGTTCATGGGCTATATACTGGTATTTTTATTATTATTTTAGGACTTCTATAACCAGAGATATTCAATTTTAACCGCTGCCCCGGCCGCTAGCGGCACTGTGCGGCCGGCGCGCGGCCAGAGGCGACTGACTATTGCGCCATACAGTACTGGACGGCGGCAGAACGGCCCGGGACGGCACGGCAGAGGTCGGCCTGACGCAACACAGGCTGTCACCGAACAACAGCCGTCTAAACACTGAACAGGCGCCCACGTCCCGTCAGCCAGCAGTCGGCTGGGACCGACGTCTGGGACGGACGTCTGGGACCGATGGCTGGGACGGACGGTTGGAATGGCTGGGACGGACGGTTGGAATGGCTGGGACGGACGGTTGGAATGGCTGGGACGGACGGGCGCGACTGGTAGACCGACAGAAGACAGTCCGGTATGGCTGGTAAACGAAATGGGCGCGGTCAAGCAAAGCACAAAACCAAAATTAGTTTCCTTGGTCCAGGATAATGCTGCTAATGTAAAATTAAAGACTGAGTTACGTCAAAGCTGGAGTAAATACAGGTAGGCCGTACAAATACCGCTAAAACGCACGTTTGATTCATCAAAGACGAGTGCAGGGAGATAGGTGAACATACGCCGTTTGGGAAAACTTCTTTGAACGAAAACTGGACGAACGCTAGGAGAAACTGGACAAAGTTTGACGAACACTGGACGAACGCCAGGAGAACACTGGACGAAGTTTGGCGAACACTGGACGAAGTTTGGCGAACACTGGACGAAGCTTGACGAACACTGGACGAACGCCAGGAGAACATTGGACGAAGCTTGACGAACACTGGACGAAGCTTGACAAACACTGGACGAACGCCAGGAGAACATTGGACGAAGCTTGACGAACACTGGACGAACGCCAGGAGAACATTGTACGAAGCTTGACGAACACTAGGAAGGCGCTGGCTATCAGACGCAGCTGCCCTTCAGAAGCTTGTCATGTCTTCATGCTGCACAAACGATAAAGTTGTCTTCCGCAGCAGAAAAGATGACCTTTTGACATGTGCTCACTCCGTTGGTGTTTATGAGCGTTCACACTCCTGTCTTCTTGTTAATTCTTGTGATTTTTGTGATGTGATGTGATGCTGTCTTCTTGCACATTGCGACGAACAGGCGCTGTTCTTAACTTTGGTAACCTAGCTTTATGACGTCATATGCACTCATACAGCTAGATAACCAAAGAGAAAATCAGCACCGGTGGGGATCTATTAAGGCGGCATATGTTAGTAGCCCCACCCATTCTTCAGTCTTCCACCGAAAGCTGCGAGAGCAGGGGTTAGAAACACAATGTCTATCTAAGAGGTTGAATGATGCACATTAGTTAAACAAGCACTAGTATTTGTAATATGTCTGTCTTCAGCGCTTGCTGTTACTAATGAATCAAACCAAAGAAGCTCAGAGCACAATACATATGCGAAATAGTTATTCCGATGAATGGATAAACAGTCCATTACAACTGAATATGCTCGATTATATCACTTAATGGCGGGGAACTATTGTAGTTGTTAATCTTGATGGAATTAAGAGATTATTACGTATCACCATTACCATTAGTTTCATTAGAACCATTAGTCTCGCCATTCCGTCGCAGCGAACACATCCTATACATAAAGTGTAGTGGATGCAACACATCGGTCATCAAGTGAATACACACTTCAGCTCTTCAACCTCGGCACATCATAAATCGTCACATAAGATCAGGGAAACGTTCAACAAACTAGCATGCATATTTCATGGATCTAACAACTTCACCCGATTCCTTTCTAAATGGCTTAATGCAATTACTCTTGCTTCCTGCTGTGCCACAATATAAGCCCTTGACCAAACGTCAGCTTTCCCAAACCAGGAATTATACAACTTTATGCCGCACCTTTTTACTGTCCTTTGGATATCGAGCAAACCTGACCACTAAGTTTAAATCAGCATATTCAAGTCCAGGCCCCATTCAATCAGTCGTCAGCACGTTTATCAGCTGGAATGCATCACGTCACACCAGTAGACGATGGGTTAAGAAGCGTTCGATGCGTTACGTCAGCGAATCTCTACAGAAATAGCGCAGCAAAGGCAATCTCCTCTATACAAATTAACGCAATTCGTAAAATATCGCAAATGATTCCATTTAATTCCATTTAAAGTGTGTTAATTATCTTATTTGATTTAATTTCATGATTAAATATTTACAAATCTTATGCATTTTCATCAAACGTATTAAAAAAAAAGTTAGTAAACGACGTGACGTATAAGGTAGAACACTGGGCCGTGATTGGTGCTGACTGCTGACAAACATGCTGACGACAGATCGAACGTGGCACTAGCGTGTGCAGCAGCAGCTCCTTCAGCTGGACTCATGTGTCACTGTTCAGTGTTCTTATGTTCAGATACCCTGTCACCGTGCTGTTTGGCGACGTCCACGTCCTAATTGCCCATGACTTCGAAATTGACTGAATGAATTAACTTTGATAGACGTCGAATGGCCTAAACGGAGGTGCAGCTACACGTTGGATTTCACATTTTAGCCGGAAATAACTGAATGAATCCAATGACCACAACCGAGCGTGCCAATGAAGAGTCCACAATGGCCACTCATTGAATATCTGGTGTCAAAATGCTGGATTTGCTGCAATGAGGCACTATACAGTGTACAATGTACAATGTACATACAATCCATTCACCACTCGCATTGCCGACAAAACAATGCCAACGTCATGTTTGAATGATACCACACCGGTGCAAAATGACGTAAGTATCCCGAATATGACATCACGGCATCACACTATAAATACACCATTTTTATTATTTCGAATATTGTTTTACCAGCACTTAATATGGCTCAGATTCACAGCAGCTGTCACCATAGTTGACGTGCAGAATGTTTGCGTCATTATGAAGAACCAGGACAATACCTACCTATATAACCTAACGGCAGGGTGAGACCGTCGGGGTACAAAACCAAGGGGCAGTATAACGAGAGGAG
Organism: Semibalanus balanoides; assembly: GCA_014673585.1. Lineage (NCBI taxonomy): Eukaryota > Metazoa > Arthropoda > Thecostraca > Balanomorpha > Balanidae > Semibalanus > Semibalanus balanoides. Next base: position 22,554 of record VOPJ01015302.1, read on the forward strand.
AAGAAAATACTAGATGCGAATATTTCTGACGATTGTTTAGAACATGGTGTGAGTGCCAATCAATCTGATATAAGGGATACATAATGGAGATATCGAAGCTGCATGCAAATGCGATATAGGCGGCTAGCTGTACATCTTCGCCCTTGCTCCCGAGACGGCCGGCCCAGTCTGATAGAAGGCCTTGGTGCTATTTTTACAGCTTATGCCTAGTTCTCACCAGCCAAACAAAATAAAATAAGATGAAAACAGCAGTAGTCACTCTTGTGAGCGAGCATACAGAGCCAAACTTTCCCTCGGTGTTGCGTAATAGCAGCATTGCACCCAACTGGACCGCGATAATACTCTCTCGGTACAAGCATCGGGAATGTCAGCACCGGGAGGGAATGGTCAGTGGCCAGTGGCTACTAGAACAGGCAGTAGTTAGATCGCAGGGCCATGTAGCGGCCACCCCAGATCAGCTTCAGCATTTCGTGGTATCCCGGCGGCATCAGAGCCAACACACGTCCGATGTCAGACTGATCTGACGTTATCAGTCGATGTCAGACTGATCTGACGTTATCAGTCGATGTCAGACTGATCTGACGTTATCAGGCAGTAGACTGAATGAGAACAGCAGCGCTGTTATTATTGCTGCACTGCTGTTATGGGTCCATCGACATATTCTCCTGAGACCAAGTCGTCCAAATCGCCTCCTGTCTAATCTCCGCTCGTCTGACTGTGCTGAGCCATCTGATCTCCCACAACACCCACCATTGGTAACGAATACAACACAACGGACATCCAGCAGCCGCGCCACCGCCGGCTGAGCCGCGCCGAGTTGATCTCAGCCTCGCCAGGACTGGCGGCACATGGCCGTGCAGTCCTGTGCCGGCCTCCAGAGGGCAGCGGCCTCCGGTGCCGCCCGACTGCCCGTCTGGAATGTGACGGTCCGCCGCTGCCGTCTGTGAGAGCTGGCACGCGTGTGTGTATGTCTGTGTGTGACCGCCGGGTGTTTGTGCCAGAGCCGGCCCTTCTAATGACCAGATCGGAGAGCGACCGGTGACCGGCGGCCGGAGACCGGTGACCGGAGAGACCGGAGAGACCGGCGGCCGGAGAGACCAGAGAGACCGGCGGCCGAAGAGACCGGCGAGACCGGCGGCCGGCACAGCGGCGGCGGCTGGAAAATGGAGAATTCTTATCGGTATGGCCATCTGTAGGAGTTGGGTCTTTCGCTGTGGTCTGCGCGGGCTCCGGTCTCAGAGACTCCGGACCATGTCAGAGGCATGGTGAAGATCTGGCGTGACGCTATCCAGAGAGGAATGCCTCGGGTCCGACGAGGCCCCTGAAAGAAGCATGGCCGACGTATGGCGAGATATATCCACTTCCAGAGAGAGAGAGAGAGACATGGTAAGACTCCAGTGAAACTCAGTCCGATAGAGACATGGCAGATCTGTCCAGAGACATGGTGAGGGTCCGGCGGGATCCGTCCAGAGACATGGTGAGGGTCAGGCGGGATCCGTCCAGAGACATGGTGAGGGTCCGGTGGGATCCGTCCAGAGACATGGTAAGGGTCCGGTGGGATCCGTCCAGAGACATGGTGAGGGTCCGGCGGGATCCGTCCAGAGACGTGGAGAGCAGACATGTGCTCGGATCCCAAAAACGGATCTAGGGATCTGATATGTGGGATCTGGATCCCGGATCCGCTGGGATCATAGATCCACCTTCACAAATTGTCGTGGATCGCACTGGGATCATAGATCGGTCCTTCAATATTGTCGACGATCCGCTGATCGCAGGCACCATTTTACATTGGTATTTTATTGGGATTCCAGATCGCGCCATTATACATTTGTGTATTTTCGAACCAATTTTTAAAGTAATTGTCAGTACCTTTCATTCGTTGTTAATGCAATTAGCATGGGATCCTGCAATTTAGTTCGTTTTTGTCGATACATACTATAATTATGTCATAATATGCATGTCGGATCCTGTCGGATCCGAGATCCGTGGGATCATAGATCCATTTTCATTGTTTATAATGGGATCCTATGGGATCCAAGATCCATTGCAAAATTTAATCGAAGATCCACTGGGATCCAAGATCCAATGTTGTTAAATTGTCGTGTGATCCAGTGGGATCAAAAGATCCAACATTGGTTTTATCGAGAGATCCTCTGGGATCATAGATCCTACTTTCAGATCCATGCACATGTCTGGTGGAGAGGGTCCGGTGGGATCCGTTGCAGAGACGTTCCGAGGGCACTGCAGAGAGGCATGGCCAGTGGCCATCGCTCGAAGTCGTGATGCTTGAAGTCCAGCCGGGTATGAAGACATTGCTATTCTGTTCACTCAAGCTATGGAGACAAAAGGACTAACAAAAGGACGCCTCTCAAGTGAATGAATGTATCCATGTGGTGGACGCTTGGGCATCAGAAGCCTGTCGATGTATTCGAACCGTCTTGACAAAGCCTCAAACACCTGCTACAATTAGGCTCGTTACTGAGTTAATGACGCACCGACACCAGTATCCGTTCAGCGTCTCTTCAGAGAAGGGGAGTGTCCCGCACCACCGCACGCTCCACCAGCCGCACCGCAGCCGCAGGCTCGCAGCCGCAGCTGCCACGCGATGCAACCAGCACATCCTACTGCCAGTCACCCCCACTCAGCAGGTGTGGTGGTGGGGGGGGGGGGCAAACCGGCTCCCCCCGCGGCGGCGGCGGCGGCGGTGGTGGCGGAGGGCGGGCAGGCACTTGGAACCGGGCCGGATTTACAGAGTAGCTGCGGTGGTGGCGCACCTAGCTGCCACAGACGGGCCATTTTTTAGCCCACCTCCAAACCGGCCGACCCAGCAGCGTCTGCCGGTGCTCGCCGAGGGAGGGGAGGGGAGGGGGTACTGAAGGCAGCCGTGCGCTGCCGTGCCCGGCGCCGGAGCAGAATATTGGCCAGATCAGCTGCACTAAGCGGAGCGCGTGGCTGGTGGCTTACAGTGGACACCTGGTATCCTCCCTAGGCCCAATGCTCCTCAGACACCCGAGCATCTGCCCACAGACGACCAGACACCCACTAGACCCTCCGCAGTCGACACCCAGACCAGCGGACCACTGACGACCATACAAGACCAGCGAACCACTGACGACCGGCAGGCAACACGGCGAGATAGCATCGCTGCCACAATGACGCAGTTGCCAAGCGGGACGGTGACGCAGAGACCCGTTTGTCCAGTGATGGCCCGAGGCGTAATGGGATGCCTTTGTGCTGCCATATGGCAATGGCGCCGTGCAGGCATCACGCGACTGCTGACTCGCTGCGTTGTGTGACTCTCGACTGCTGACTCGCTGCGTTGTGTGACTCGTGGTACGCGCGTGACACTGACGGGGATGACGGATCTGACAAGTCGGTGTTTTATGGTCCAGTACGCACTAAGCATGCATGCATGCATGAAATCGAAATGTAAAATATCAGTAGGTATTTTATATATTTCAAACTAGTCGCTCCGGGCAGCGAGGCATAAGTTTAAGTTACATATTTGAAAACAGGCTGATCAATACTCAATGTTCGGATGTTTGGATTATGCGGGTGGAAATATCGAGGATCAATTATGACAAAAACAGATGTTCAAATGCATCTTTCTTCCTTTCTCCAAGATTTCATGCGGCCAGTGTTCGGTAGGTGTCGGCAGCCATGTGAAGGACGCCTGGACGACTCGAGTTTTATCAAGCCGTCCACCGCGGGCACATGCCATGACAGCAAACAATCATTAAGCGGGGAAAGAAGCTATTTCACAAATTCATCGTTGTGCAACATTGCCAAATAAGGGCTCAAACATGCCGGGTCTGCATGCCATAAGGAGGAAGTCTGGGCACAATAACGATATATGACAAGAGACTAGAGAGCATGTGTATTGTGTATTGTGCATAACAAGAGCAGCGGTCCAGAATGCTCCATCTGTTGCATGAGGTTGCGCCATTGCAGGGCCGGATTGGGTATTTAACTGTCATGATGAAGGACAGCAGCATGACAACACCTGTCGTTCATGTCCATCACCCACTAATTATTTAAATTTTGCAATTTCGGTGATGAGGTTGGCAGGGGTGTTAACTAGAAAATAAGCGGTGCATTAACATCTCAGTCACTAAAACAAATGCAGCGCATCAAGTCAATAAGCTATTTCTTGGACAAAAAGCAGAATGCAGTGAAGTGTCACACTCACGCCGGCATAAAGATCCATCCAGCTTTCTTCACCTCGAGTCATTTGTCAATGTTCGTCCATACAAATAGTCTAGAAATGTCCTATGGGGAGAGTAGCATAACAATCAATAAGAAAGTTAAAGGAAAAATGTGAAGTGTAATAACACAAACATTTACCAAGTAGATAGCGACACAAAATGCGAAGGTATTGAACGCATTCCGCACTGGGTTGAGTAAAGACCGGTGGTCAAATCGGCCGTATGAAGCGTGATTCATACAGTTCTCACAGGGGCCCTTCAACGAAGTTCGCGCTCAAAAGTGAGGGGGCAGGGGCGGGACGGTTAGAAAGACTAGCACAGTTACGCAGACGGATGGAATACAAAACTGCGGAATCGGACTGAGTAATGATTAAAATTAACATAAAATTTGAAGTAATATTTCAAATAGTACTTCTATGTAGAAGTTAAATAAGTCTTCCAAAAAACTAGGGGGCGTCGCCAAATAATGTTGAGTGCGGGGGCCAGTCAGGTGTTTGGGGAGGCGTCAGCTAAGAGTTTGGCCCGCACTCCTACATGGGCTAACGTTGAAATCCCGGTAATTGTAGGAGAGGGCCGGAGCGACGCCAGAACGATCCTGAGGGCCGGCTCCACCAGCCCCCCTCACCCCCGTAGCGACGGCCCTCAAAAGATTTCAAACATGCACATGTGTGGTGCGGGACAGTATTTCTATTCTGAGGAAATGCATTGTCGTGCCACGCAATAAGAGATACTGTACCGCAGCACACATATGTGATGCGGGACAGTATTCCCAAATAATGCAGTGTCCTACCGTGCATTATTGATATTTTCTGAGGATTCAATTCAGGGCTCTCAGTGGCAGGTTGAGCCAGACCACAGATGATCAGCAACTGATTCCGGCTGAACACATCAGCGCAGGCCGCAGAATCAGTCATACTAGTTTCCGACCACGAATCACGATTGCTATTTTACGC
>VOPJ01015303.1:0-36633 GCA_014673585.1 Semibalanus balanoides
TGGAGTCAATTCTCGGGAATTTTCGGAAAATCTAGAGACTTCTGGGATAATCCTAGAGACTTTTGGGAGTGTTACCAGCCCTGTAAATTTGGTAGGTGCGTTGCTGAAGGATTACCGCTTGCCTTGCATGATATAGCTCGCTTTCAGGAACTGGTGATGAGTGGTGAAAATAAACTAAGTCCAGGAACTAAATTTCCAAGGCAGGCAAAGCTGTGTCCCCGTGCATTTCCCGGACAACGTCGGGTACCCGAGCTAATGTTTAAATATGCCTTGAATTAAATAATTGACTCAGGCTTTCGTTGTCTACTAAGTTATTGAAAGAACTAAGAAGCCCTTTATGACACAAAAACATTGTAATGCGAGTATCTTTTATAAATTAAGTTGCGTGTGCGTGTGCAGGTGAATATCTTTTAACCAGTTTGAGTTTTTTATCTTGTGTTTAGGAACATTTAACAAAACTTATTGATCACTTGTTCAGTATTGATTTAGAATAGAGTTTTACATGGCTGAACTTTTCCTTGGCCTAGCCGCCCCACAGCCATAGCATCACAGCCACAGCCAGTCACAGCCACTCCCAAATGTAAATAGCTAGCCGTTAACCAGCCGTGTGTTGTGTTGCACAATGGCGTACGTCGCATAAAGGTGTAGCGCAGGTGGCCTAGTGACCTCTGACCCTCGCCGGTCAGATTCAATACAGTTGGCTCCCGAGACTACGCGTGTGCAGGTGCGGAACGGGAACCTACGAGACAGACACAACAGAACATGGCACGGTTCGGTGATTGTTCCTGTGCCTGCACCGTCTCAGCGTGAGCGTCTGCACCGCATTAACGATCTAAAGGATATCTGCGATGGAGGAGGACGACCCGTCAACGCCTGGCGCCGCAGAATCGAAGCCTATGGATATTCAGCTGCGGATGACAGCGATCTCACAGCAGCTGGCGGCTTCTCAGCGCCGTTAAGACCACGTCGTGGCTCTCCTAGAGCGCATGTGTAATGCTGTACCGTTCCAGCCCACCGGCCACTGCACAGTGGGCGGACTGACCATCCTAGCACGACACGGGTCAAAAAATGAATTATCGTGAAATGCTATCAAACCTTTACCACTGTGTTCGCAATCCTTCAGACCACATTGTTCTGGGCTTTGTTTCTTGATGCAGGTGGTATTTCATGGCGAAAATCTAACTTAAACTTAGACTTTCTGGTCTCGTCTGCCGGATCCGCCATCCGCACGTTTCGACAGTGTGTTTTTAGGATAAGAGAATGTGTCAATTTTAAGAAGGAAATGTACATATGTATACGCCAAAAGATAGCCCTGAATCTCGGGAACACAATCAACCCAAAATAAATGACATTTACACCATCACTTATGCTGTAAATGTACACCAAAGTATTATAGACAAATGGTCAGTACAAAACTATCGATAAAATGTTTGAGTAAAAATTCAAAAAATGTGCCCCCGATTACCTCGACAAAAATCATACCACATGTCAATGAGACTGTGCTCTTTATGTTCCACTGCGATTTTTTTGCTCCTTTTTGCGTGGCCAGGTCATAAGTATCCACATTTCGCAAACTTACCTGAGTAACCATTTACGCTCACTATGTGATTAGCCAAAATCATTTATATTAATTTTTGGGTGAGACTTTCCCATTTCCATTCCTTGGTGTTCCTCTTTCTCATGCATAGATGATTTTCTCAAACTCCTCATCTCAATCTCCTCCCCCTTCCACCCGGGGGTGAGCAGGAGATGGGGGAGGAACTTTTCCCCGTTCCTCTCGCAACCTACATAAGTTCCCAATGCGCGTTCGAGTCCGTGCAGCAGCATGCAACTAATATGCAGTGAGCGCATTGTCTCGCTTTGTATTACATTAAGGATTTTTTTTTACAACGTAATCTAAGCCATTTACACGAAAGATGCAGCAATCATTATCTACCAGAGCTAGCGGGAAGAACAGTTCAAATCATTTTGCCCGAGCGCTGCTGCGAATAGTTGCTTTCACTCACGACTCCGACATGAGTTTGGACCGCCTTTGTATTGAGTTAGCTATGCTCTCAAGAAAAAAAGACGCCGTTACCGTTGATAATACATTTAGCCTTATTCCCTGCTGGCAGCCAGAATTACGTTAACCTGCGTGGGTGGGGCAGATACCTCATATTTTGCACCACAAGCGGCGTACATTGGACAACTTTCAGAGAAGTGAAACATTCCCTTTTTAGATGTACTGGTCTTCAATATATCAAAAGGACAGGTACCCCCCACAAATCATAGTCGTACCCAGGGATGTAAAATGGGGATTTTCTGATAAAAATATGTGCTGTCCATGATTGTTTGGAACTATATGAACCTCACATGTGGGCATTATTTGCTGTAATTTGTTAAAATGTATTATGTAATGTTATTGCGCCTAGGTTGATTCCACGTTAACATCGTGGGGGAAGGCACACATGTTGCGAAACGCTTTTTATCATCTTACTTATTTGAAGTTGAACCTAATTTGACGGAGGGTATCGCCTCCCATTTTATTTACCTAGTTGCGCCTTTGCCCCAAAATATAACATTCCAAGTATATTTTATGTATACTCCAGTGACATCGTTTCTGATGCATTTATTTGCACGCAATCTACGAAGGAAGTAATGCGCCGCACAACCGCATTCGTAATACCCTCCCAAAAACATGAGGCTGGCACCGTCTCTGCACGGTCGATTAAAAAATAAATACGCGTAAATATTTTCTAGAAAAAGTCACAAAATTTCAAGACGCTAGGTCTAACGGTTTAGAATCAGCAAGCGAAAAATGGCTGGGGGAGGCTGAATCTGCCCCACAGGGAATATGACTTAAATCATTAAATGCATAGGTACTGCGGAAATAGACGCAAAATAATGTGACTTTTGTTGCTCTGAAAGGTGACAAATATGCAAATTGATCACTTCGCTGTAGCTTTATAAGCCACAGAAGTGAAAATATACTCTTGCATTAGATCGGGACAGACAACTCGGTGGTAATTGGGTTGTTTGCTCTCCTGTCACACGCTTACGCTTGATTTGAGTTGTGACCATTGCATTGGATTATTGCATCTCTATTTTCTTTTCTGATAATTCGCTTGAGATAAACATATTTCAATCAGCGCACCAAAAAGGCCCTACATACATTTTCATTGTCTTCTACATGCTGTCAAAGTCAGCTTTCGAGCCGTGTCGCGCTAAAAGGGCAAATCCGCCCACTGTGCGGCGGCCCGGATCACAACGGTCAACAGGATGACGTCGGAGCTACGACAGAGGATTCCAGCCAGCCTCCTGAGCCGAGGCATCATCGCACGTCATGCGACGTGACGGGGAGGAGTCGGGCGCTCACAGCACAGCTGAACGCGGCGTGCGGCCGCCCGGCGTGGGCCGACCGCCGGCCGGTGCCGCGCAGCAGGGCGGTGACCTTGACCGTGGCGGGACGCCGGCGATAGGTCACGTGTCCGCGGGCGCCGAGCGGCCGAGCAGTGACCGTGACAGGTCGCGCACAGGGCCGCGCCTGCCTGCAGGTGGCACGCCTGCTCCACGGCTCATCTCATCGGCGTCACTTAAAGGGAATATAGCACCTTGGGAAAAGTATGTAGATTGATGAAAAAGAATGCCCTGATTACGGTCCTGGCATTCTTTTTGCGGAAAAAAGTCAGAATTTGTTTAATTTGAAAATAAGGTAATTGTTTACATGTGACGTCACACCAACTCTTGCGTCACAAAGCGAGTTGTGTCGTCACAAGGAGGCATGCGAACGGCAAACTTTGCGCCCGCCCAGTGACAGCTGCTTGTGGCCGGCACCGCACGATGGGTGCACCGGTAGGCGTGAAACCGCGACTGGGCTGGTCGACCGGCGCTCGCTCGCGCCAGGTAGGACGGGGCACGCTTACGTGAACCACTAGTTGTACGAGCGCGCTGACCGACCGTCGGTGGCGTCGGGGCGGACGCAATGTAACTTGAAAATACTGGGCGGACGGTTCAAAAAGCGAAGTGCGGTGGCATATCACAGTGGAAGTAACTACTGATGACGTATGCAAACGTCACGCGGATTGTGACGTTGAAATATGACCACATATGACCAACGGTTTTTGCGTTGAAACTCAGCAACTAGGTCGCTTTGGAGGGAAAATTTCGGATTTGGGGTTTTCTCAGCACACCGACAATCTGGCTATCTCAGTTAAAAACTAATGTTAAAGGTGCTATATTCCCTTTAAGGAATTCGAAGTCTGGCGTTCGAAGTTTGAGGGCTACAGCCTTCTAGTCGGTATAGATGAACTTCCACCAGCGGAGCAGCGTGCAGCCCTTCTAGCGCTTCTGGATGACGACTGGACACGTGTTGCTAAGTTCGGCATTCCTCTCTCCGAGAGTGCATCAGTTCCAGACCTCATCACGCGGAGGCAAGCGCACCTGCGGCGGCAGCGAAACGTGCTCCTGGATCGACGAGAGTTCGGACTCCGCGCGTTTCAACAACAGGGAGATATCATTTGGACGAGTTCTCCTGCTCTCTTGAAGGATGTTGCAGCGTTTCTGCGACTTCTGCACGCCTGCTTCGACGAGAGGCTCGAGATCCGACTTCGTCATGGGCAGTCAGCAAGTGAAGACGCCCGCCGCACATGCTGGAGACGGCGGATCTCAGGCTGCAACGGCCGCCGACATCTGCGTGCTCAGAGAAACGCAGCCGACAGCGGAGCTTGCGATCGGCGGTACAGCCTCATCTATACTGAAGATGTCTGAGTACAAGAGGAGACAGCACAGCAGCGGTCGAGCGAGCGGAGCGGCCCAGCCGGGTGCCGCCGCCGCTCCCGCCACCCGCACCGGGAGCAGCGACAGCTGTCCGCGCTGCGGCGCCGCGTCCCATCGCGAGGGCCGCCCATGCCCTGCCGCCTGGCGTGTATGTTTCAAATGCGAGAAAATGGATCATTTCTCTGCGGTGTGCCGCAGCCGAGGGCTGTCACAGTCACGACCAGTTTTTTCGCTTCAAGTCCGCAAGACCACCTCCATGCCAGCCAACAAGCGCCTGCCGGACATCCACGTTCGAGGTGTGGCAGCTCACTCTTCTCCCCGGGTGCACCTTCAGCTGCACCGACCAGATGGTGGCATCGAAGAAACGGCATGGACGCCGGACACCGGAGCAGAAACGCCAGCTGTGTCGTCCAACTTTGCAAAGAAGATGGGAATTCAACAACTGCAGACAGCTGCAGGACGACTCATCGGAGCTGACGGCAAGGAGATGAACTGCTCCGGAATATGCCACGTCGAGCTTCAGCTAGGAGATGTGACACGATCCGTCGAGGTCGGTGTCGTGAAGAAAATTAACGGATCTCTCCTATCATGGCACGACTGCATCAGCCTGGGAATTCTGCAAAGAACATTCCCGCAGCAGATATGCGCGGTGGAACACCATCCAACAGCAGTTACTTCAGATTCATCACCGTCTACATTATCTACGTCAGCTGCATCGGAAGACTCCGACAGTCACCTGTCAGGGAGAACGGGCCAATAGGAAGGAACAGGTCATCTGGCTGACGTCAGTCATCTGCCATCATCATCAGAGGACGAGGTCAGGCGCCCTCCCGTCTGGACTCCACGCACGGAGGGGGCAGCCTGCCGTGGTTCGCCGACCGCAGTCGAGCGACGCGAGCATCTGGCGGTGATGAAAACAGCCTTCCCCAGAGTCTTCGACGTCTCCATTCTTCGAGAGATGTCTGGTGGTGAGATGAAGGTCGAGTTCACAGACGACGCCGTCCCGTTTGCCATCTCTGCGCCTCGGAACATACCATTCTGCTGGCGCGAAGAAGTCGAGAAGCAGCTGGACGACCTGCAACAGAAAGGCATCATCGAGCCTGGTCAATCATCCAACCGACTGGTGTCATCCACTGGTACCAGTTCCGAAGAAGTCGCCGGATGGATCAGTCTTTGGATGTCGCTTGACAGTGGACTTAACAAGACTCTACAAGTACTTGAAGAGGCCAGTGCATCCTGTTCGAGGCACACACGACGCCGTCGCTTCCATCGAGCGTGGAGCTCGATTCTTCACCAGAATCGACAGCAAGTCCGGGTCCCAGTCCGGAGTGAAGACCAAGACCTCACGACGTTCCTGACACCATGGGGCAGATATCGCTACCGACGTGCAGTGATGGGTCTCATCTGCAGCGGCCGTATCGGGTCATACCGGCTCATTTTCAAGGCCTGCTACCTAGCGGAGGATTTTGGAACCTTAGTTGCGCTCGTGGCCACTCAATGATAAAGCCGTAGACGAGTGGCGCTTCACCGTAAATCATCGTAAACTAATCCAAAAATCAATAAAGCACAGGCGCCACGTTTGCTAGGAGCGACAAAAGTTATGTTAGGACAGGACAACTTCAGTTGGATGACGAAGAGCACCCTTTGTTCCTGAAGCCGAGTACTTTTAGATCCAAGTACTGGTGTAAAGGCCCCATAGACGTCTGGATAGTTTTGAAAATATACACTATAACTTCAAACCAGTTGTAAAATATCAAAAGACACCCAGCTGTATGAAAAGACAAATAATTCTTGTGTGGAGAAAATCAAGTTTTAATACAATATAGATATCCCCGTTGTTCCCCAGCAGCTTTAATATCTGTTCATCAAACGGCCTCACAACCGAACAGCACGAATGATTGTGATTTCTACCCGACTTGGTTTCACCCATGCCTTGTCTAACTACAGCTAGCACACAGTACCCCAAATAAACACAGAAGAACACACATGACCTCACATCAACGGCTAATGAACGGACGTGGGGTTCTCCATTGTTCTANCAGATTTGTCAGACAAAAGTTGATGCAAGCTCTAGAAAGCAGAAGTCACAAACCTGGACATTGTGATAGAGCGGGTCGGCGATAGATTGCCGGCTGATCAGAGGTGGTGATTTCCTCCGGAGGCGGCGTCCCAGTCGTGTCGAGGCAGGTTTCCCGGTACAGCAGGCAGGTACCGTTGGCGAGGAACCAGAGCCCGTCGCAGCGCCACTCCTTCAGAGCAGCGCATTTGAGAGCGCAGGCGATCCGGGAATGAGCTGAAACAGTCGCATCGGGGGTGTCAGGATGCGAACCGCCCTCGCGCGCGAAGATCTCGGCTTTCCCGGCCAGGGCGCCGGCCTCCAGCGACAGAAAGATGGTGGGGATTATCAAGGACAGCATGGTCTCGGATCTGCTCGGGTTGGATGCGTCCGCCAGGAAGTCTGGGCAAGGAGTGACAGGTCGGTTGGCTCGGTCCGACGGAGCCGCCCTGTCCATTATGAACGCGCCGCGTCGGCCCGAAGCAACGTGGCGTCATAACGCACAACACAGCGCTGTTGTTCATGGCAACATCACAGGGGCCAATACCAAGCGATCTGACCACAGAGCAACGAATCGACGCTGCACGCTGAACACACACTCACACTCTCACTGTTCTTCGCTCCAACTGCCACGCCGCCGGGTAGATTGAATTGTGGTGTCTGCGGCGCGGCGCGCGCGCGCCTTCCACGGGCGGATCCAGTGGAGGGGGCGTTGGGGGAAAATGCCCCCCCACACACACACAGGAACATGGAAGGGGCATTCAATTCAAGGATACCCCATACCCCTGCACTTCGCTGATGAAACGGAGCAAATGTCCCCCAAACTCGAACCCTAGATCCGCCAGTGGCGCCGCCGGCACCACTGGCGGAAGTACACCTGTATGCTACACCTCAACGGGTGTAACATACGGGTGTCATCTTGTGATTGAGTGTCAGTCATCGAGAAAACAGCAACTGCAGTTTCTGTTCGGTCTTTCAAGTCAAGCAGCCAGTAAGTACTTGGATGGGTGACCGGTCCGGGATCGAATTCCAGTGCAGGACAACTTTTGGGTCGGTAAACCGGATAAGGTGTTTGATGGGTGTCGTGACACCCATAATACATCTATAGATAACACCCGTTGGATGTTTTCTGGGTGTTATGTAGATGAATGAAAGAGTGTCAGTACATCGTCCAAGGTGTTTTATGGGTGTCATGACACCCAAAGTACATCCACAAATAACACCCGTCAGAGGGGGTCTCCTTCAGGCACAGGGGGCCTCCTTAAAAGCACAATGGGGTCTCATTCAGCCAAAAAGGGGCTTCTATCAGGCAAAAAAGGCCTCCTTCAGGCACAGAGGAGCCACCTCCAGGGACAGAGACCTCGTGTAAGAAGACAGGGGTGTCCTTTAACATAGGCGTAGGAACGTTTTGAAAAGTGAGGGGCAGCCGCTGGCGGATCCAGACTCTTTCCGATCTCCGTGGGGGCATTTTTTGTGGCAAAAAGGCACATTTTTGTTTCCTCCGTGGATTTGGACCAGTCACCTTATGTTGGTATTCAAGCTTAAAAATGCACTCTTTCGGGGGGGGGAGAAATCGTGTTTTCGGGAAAAATCACTTATCGGTTATAAAACATTTTAGAGCTATGTAAGTCAAAAATATAATATTGCTATAATATTATATTTTGGCATCGTCCATTATACTTGGTTCTACATTAAATATCCCGTTTTTTAATATGTTAAAAAATGTGGAAAGAAAAAATCACAAAATCTATACTTTCAAACATATTACACAACTGAAATACATATATCATAGAATAAAGTATTAAGTATGGACAATGTCTAAACCAAAATCAAAGCAATATCTTTACTTTTGACTGACTTGCTTTCTAAGTATGATAGTCTGGATTTTGTATTCGACATTTCCGAATAGCACACTGGCATCGTCTGACCCAGAATGCGGCCGCTGCCATCTGCCACAGGCCATCCCTACCAGGACCCAAATATTGAGCGCCTAAGCGACTCGAACCCTTGTTGACGGAAGGGGTGCAGACATATATTCTAACGCTCTCCCGATTGAGCTACGCGGCGGAGTGGGGACTTTACTCTAGCGGACGGATATTGAACCAAAAATAGGGGGATCAGTTATTGTGGTTGGCCCCTGTCTAAAAAAACGGGGCCTTCGTCCCCTGGTTCCAATTGATAGTTTATACTTCTATAAGCTTTGATATTGACGGTTGAAATTTAGGTGTAATCATTACTGTAATCATGGCAGTGGCACACATACCGAATCAACATCAGCGAATGTAAGAGGGAGCAACCGCTCAAAAGTGGGGGTGCAGTTAACATTGTTAGCTCCCTCGACTTAAAACGCGGGCCTGGCCTCCCGCACCCACTACCCCGGTTCTTAGTATGCTTATGAGTTATGACATTGTGGGGTTATGAATTAATCGTTATTCTCTCAACTTTAAAATATTAACCCTCGTCCTATGAGGGGCTGACAGGCCCCCTGATATTTTTATTGAATAACTTTGTACACATAAAGCACATTTTCTGAAATTTGCAATAGCTGAGTTGACAACCATTATGCACATGCTGTCTAATATTCATTGACACTGGTCTAGTAGTAATGAAGATAATTATGTTTTAGTGACGTCATGTTTGTAAAAAACTATAAAAAAATTGAAAAAATCATAGAAAAGAGTTTTGAAGCAAATAGCAAATAGAAAACGGAAATAGCATAAAATGATATTTTCTTTAACATGGTAATATCGAAAATCCAAATTTATGTGTTTTTGACCCCCAAAGAGTCAAAACTTTTGTATCAATACAAAGTCGAAATTTTCCATGATGTTTAAAAAACAGAATATATGTGAGAGAACTGAGAACTGATTATAAACAATACCCAAACAAAATGTAAAAGCCATATCTCTATTTTTCACTTAGTAGTGAAAAAGACGTCATTTTTGGCCATATACAAACAATGTTTTTTTTTTTAAACAAAACCAGTCAAGGAACTTGTCTTTTTATTTAAATTTATAATTTTCTAATTTTGAGTTTTTCTGATCGCTATTCTGGACATGATCGAGTCGAGGCTGCTAATCCTAATCGCCCATACCAATAATCCCTCTGTGAGCGATTCGGCTAAGAGGTTTATTTATAACGTTGTGTTGCACAAATGTTGTACGTCGCATAAAGGTGTACGCAGGCGGCGCTAGTGTACCTCTGACCTCGGCTTGGTCAGATTCAATACAGTGGCTCCCGAGACTACGCGTGTGCAGTGCGGGAACGGAACCTAGCGAGACACAACAGAACATGCGCGGTTCGCTGATTGTTTCCTGTTGGCCTGCACCGTCTCAGTCGTAAAGCGGTCTGCACGCATTTGACGATTTAAGGGATATCGGCCGGATGGAGGAGGACGACCCGTCACGGCCTGGCCGCCGCAGAATCGAAGCCTACGGTGTATTCAAGCTGCTGATGACAGCGATCTCCCAGCAGCTGGCGGCTTCTCAGCGCCGTGAAGACCGCGTCGTGGCTCTCCTGGAGCGCATGTGTACTTCTGTACCATTCCAGCCCACCGGCGGCCCGGATCACAACGGTAAACAGGATGACGTCGGAGCTACGACAGAGAATCTGAGCCAGCCTCCTGAGCCGAGGGATGCAGCATCATCGCACGTCATGCGACGTGACGGGGAGGAGTCGGGCGCAGCACAGCTGAACGCGGCGTGCGGCCGCTAAGCGTGGGCCGACCGCCGCGCCGGCGCCGCGCAGCAGGGCGGTGACCTTGACCGTGGCGGGACGCCGGCGATAGGTCACGTGCCCGCGGGAGCCGAGCGGCTGAGCAGTGACCGTGACAGGTCGCGCGCAGGGCCGCGCCTGCCTGCAGGTTGCACGCCTGCTCCACGACTCATCTCATCGGCGTCACTTAAGGAATTCGAAGTCTGGCGTTCGAAGTTTGAGGGCTACAGTCTTCTAGTCGATATAGATGAACTTCCACCAGCGGAGCAGCGTGCAGCCCTTCTAGCTCTTCTGGATGACGACTGGACACGTGTGTCAGTCGGCAATTCCTCTCTCCGGAGAGTGCATCAGTTCCAGACCTCATTTCACAGCGATTTGCAAGCAGCACTCGGCGCAGCGAAACGTGCTCCTGGATCGACGAGAGTTCGACTCGCGCGTTCAACAACATGGAGAATCATTCGACGAGTTCTTCTGCTCCCTGAAGGAAATTGCAGCGTTCTGCGACTTCTGCACCACCTGCTTCGACGAGAGGCTACGAGATCGAATTGCCATGGGCATCAGCAGTGAAGACGCCCGCCGACGCATGCTGGAGACAGCGGATCTCACGCTGCAAACGGCCGCCAACATCTGCCGTGCTGCCGAGAACGCAGCCCACAGCGGAGCTGCGATCGGCGGTACAGCCTCATCTATACTGAAGATGTCTGAGTACAAGAGGAGACAGCAGCGGACCGCAGGCGGTCGAGCGGGCGGACGGCACAGCCGGGTGCCGCCGCCGCTCCCGCCACCCGCACCGGCAGCAGCGACAGCTGTCCGCGCTGCGGTGCCGCGCCCCATCGTGAGGGCCAGCCATGCCCTGCCGCCGGGCGTGTATGTTTCAAATGCGGGAAGATGGATCACTTCTCTTCGGTGTGTCGCAGCCGAGGGCGGTCACAGTCACGACGACAAGTATTTTCGCTTCAAGTCCGCAAGAGCACTTCCATACCAGCCAGCAAGCGCCTGTCGGACATCCACGTTCGAGGTGTGGCAGCTCGCTCTTCTCCCCGGGTGCACCTTCAGCTGCACCGACCGGATGGTGGCATCGAAGAAACAGCATGGACGCCGGACACCGGAGCAGAAACGTCAGCTGTGTCGTCCAACTTCGCAAAGAAGATGGGAATTCAACAACTGCAGCCAGCTGCAGGACGACTCATCGGAGATGACGGCAAGGAGATGATCTGCGCCGGCATATGCGCACGTCGAGCTTCCAGCTAGGAGATGTTGACACGATCCGTCGAGGTCGCAGTCGTGAAGGGAAAACTCAACGGATCTCTCCTATCAGTGGCTCGACTGCATCAGCTGGGAATTCTTGCCCAGAAACATTCCCGCAGCAGATATGCGCGGTGGAACACCATCCAACAGCAGTTACTTCAGATGCATCACCGTCTACAGCATCTACGTCAGCTGCATCGGAAGACTCCGACAGTCACCTGTCAGGGAAAACGGGCCAAGAGGAAGGAACACGTCTTCTGGCTGACGTCAGTCATCTGCCAACATCATCGGAGGACGAGGTCAGGCGCCCTCCCGTCTGGACTCCACGCACGGAGGGGGCAGTGCCGTGGTTCGCCGACCGCAGTTGAGCGACGCGCGCATCTGGCGGCGATGAAGACGGCCTTCCCCAGAGTCTTCGACTTCTCCATTCTTCGAGAGATGTCTGGTGGCGAGATGAAGATCGAGTTCACAGACGACGCCGTCCCGTTTCGCATCTCTGCGCCCCGAACATCCATTCTGCTGGCGCGAAGGAAGTCGAGAAAGCAGCTGGAACGACCTGCAACAGAAAGGCATCATCGAGCCTGTCAATCAATCCAACCGACTGGTGTGGCATCCACTGGTACCAGCTCCAAGAGGATCGCCGGAATGGAATCAGGTCTCTGGATGTTCGCTTGACAGTGGACTTCAACAAGACTCAACAAGACGGAAGAGCCAGTGCATCCTGTTATCAGAGGCACACACGACGCCGTCGCTTCCATCGAGCGTGGCGCTCGATTCTTCACCAAAATCGACAGCAAGTCCGGGTATCATCAGGTCCCAATCCGGAGTGAAGACCAGGACCTCACGACGTTCCTGACACCATGGGGCAGATATCGCTACCGACGTGCAGTGATGGGTCTCATCTGCAGCGGCGACGTCTACAATCACGCGGGGTGACCAGGTCCTGGGTGACATCGCCACGGACTGCAGGTGGTCGACGACGTCCTGGCGTGGGACAGCGACTACAACGAACACATCAAGCACGTATGGAAGATTCTCCAGCGATGTGACGACAACGGCATCACGTTGAACGGCGACAAGTTCGTCTTCGGTGCCGATCGAGTGGAGTTCTGCGGGTACGAAATCACCACGGACGGCTACTCACCGGACCAAAAGAAGACGAGGGCGATCGCAGAGTTCCCGCAGCCGGCATGCATCACCGACCTCAGATCGTTTCTGGGTCTGATCCATCAACTCGGTGCATTCTCTCCAGAGATCTCCGCAGCCGCTGAACCTCTGCGTCAACTGCTCCGCCCGAATAACGCATGGATCTGGACAGAAGATCACACCAGCACCTTCAACAGCATCAAGAAGCTGCTCGCTCTCCGCCGAGGTTAGGTACTTAGACCCGCGGGAGGACTTGCTGGAGACTGACGCAGGCCCGCCTCAAAGACTCGGCTTCTGTCCCGCAGCAGGACGAGCACGTAACTGGAAGCTCATCCAGTGCGGCTTCTCGCTTCCTGAGCGAGACAGAGTCCCGGTATGCTCACAATCCGAAGCTGAGATGCTGGCAAAGCTTGGGGCTGTGAAGAATGCTCCACCTACCTCAAGGGCATGCAAGAGCTTGAGTTTTGACCGACCCACGTTCCTCGGTACCAATCCTAAACAAGAAGTCTCTACAAGACATCGAGAACCCGCGTCTTCAACGGCTTCGAGAGCTGTTGACGCCATGCAACTTCGTGGCTACCTGGCGCAAGGGTCAGCAGCACATCTTTCCTGACGCCCTCTCCAGGAACCCGGTAGACCCACCCAGCTCATCTGATGAAGATGAAGAGCAAGCACTCCAAATGGGAAGCTTCGTCATACGCCTTCTGACCGAGGTAGACGAGGACGGTGAACATGCTGACATTGCGAGGGATGTCTCTGTCTGCGATGCGGGCGGCAGCTGAACATTTGCATCCAGAAATCCAAGCGCTGAAGAACGCCATCATGAATGGATTCCCGGAACACAAATCTGAAGCCGATCCACAAGTTCGCCCATACTGGTGTGTAAAAGACACCAGTCTCTGTCAGTAGACGAAGGTCTCGTCATTTGCGGACATCGTCTCCTTGTGCCACAGTCTTTCCGCAAGGACGTGTTGCAGAGCCTGCATGCGTCCCATCAAGGAGAAGTCCGCACCAAGAGAAGAGCGCGTCAAGCTGTCTACTGGCCTGGACTGGACAGAGACATCAGCAACGTCGTCAGATCCTGCAAAATGTGTCAAACTCAAACCTTGGCTGCCACAGCAAAGGAGCCCGCATCAACCACAGGAACAAGACACCTTCGAGAGTTTTCGAGCAGCATCAGCTGATTTCTTTCGAGTTAGCCGGGCCGCACCTACCTGGTTTATGCAGACCGCCTCTCACGGATGGCCATGCGGTGACAGACATTCGCACCGAGGCCACCGGCACGAAACCTCATCACAAGCTGCGTAGATGTTAGCTAACTGGCGTCCAGGTCGTACCCGAACTGATGGCCCTCAGTTCACCGCCGGACTTACCAGACGATTCCTGGCCAAAGGTGGGTGTGCAGCACCAAGTATTTCCATCTCCCCACTATCCGCGTAGGCTAACGGGCCATGCCGAAGCGGCCGCTGGAAGGCCTGAAGACGACTATATGAAAGAAACGACCACAAAGCGGACATCTGGACTGCGGACGCATTTGCACCAAGGACTGCTTCGAACTCCGAAACATCACACGAGCTGACGGTCGATCAGCAGCCACCAGATCCTGTTCGGGCATCCTTTCTCCGTTCATCAGTCCCGCTCAATATCGCGCGTTCGCCAAGCGGCTGGCAGAAGCTTGCGGGACGAATGTGACGACGCGCGGCAGAGGGAGAAGCGGAAGACAGCAGAAAAGTACCAACTCCACCGCCAGGCCGCTTCAACCACATTCAGAGGACCAGCACGTGCTGATACGAGACGCCCGCACAGGATTGTGGGACAGAACTGGCATAATCAGCGGAGTCGGAAAGTTCAACAACTTCCTCATCTGTCTCCCCAGCGGCAGACTGTGGTGGAGAAATCGTCGTTTTCTCCGCCCAGTACGGCCTATCATCACGGAGCAGCGGCCGGCGTCGCATCAGTCGCAAGAGCACGCGCCAGCTCAGCAACAGCTGGTGCCCAACTCTCAGCAGGCATATCAAGAGGAGTGGTCACCTCAGCGACAATCCCGCGAGAAGCCGCCCCCCACAGCGGCTCCAGGATCAGTCTCGTCAGCAGACGGAGCGGTGGGAACATCGTTCGCGACAGCCGGCCCGCGCCGGGCAGACGGACGACAATCTGCGCCTGTTCAGCTCAGCAGCTGCAACTAGCGTTTTGATGACAACCCCTGCAGTGCCCACAGAAGCACCCGCGTCCCGAAGGATACGCGTAAGCGAGATAACAGCCACCTGAACGTTTACAGGTGCACTGGGGCACGTCCTCGTACCGTAAGGGGGAGGATGCTGTGGCGCTACTGGACAGTGTGTGCCATATTGTATTACTTGTCTTGTTGGTGGCGGATTGTCTTGTCGTGTCGGTCTGTTGGCGGGATTTGTTCGCGCGGAATATGTTTTGTTCTTGAAGGGGGAAGATGTTAGTGTGCACAATGTGTACGTCGCATTAAAGCCAAGGCGGATCCAGGGGGGCCAAAGGGGCCATGCCCCCAAACCACCCAATCGAACGCAAATTTGACCACATTTCCTGAGTTTATCGTAAAACTAAAAGCAACTTACTAGAGAAAGGTTTGTTTTAAATCAGTTATTGAATGCATAAGCAAGCGAAATCCGATGAGTTTTCGGGAATTATGCGTAATTATTTGGGATGGGCCCCCCAAACTATCAAATCACACTTCTGGATGCCGCCCTATGCATAAAGGTGTAGCGCAGGCGGCGCTAGACCTCTTGACCCTCGCTGGTCAGATTTCCAATACAGTTGGCTCCCGAGACTACGCGTGTGCAGGTGCGGAACGGGAACCTACGAGACACAACAGAACACTAACCAAGAGCTAAAAATTGATACATGGTCAGATAGCAAATTCATCGACCAATAAGGAAGCAGGAGGCAGAGCGGAGGAAGCAGCAAGACGTGATGGAGATACAGGCCGTCGAGGATGAGTTGGAGCGCGCACGCCTGAAGGCACGCTTGTGGAAGGCTGCAGAATCGGAGCTGACGTGGGAGAGACGAAATGATTTTCAGGAAGAAGACGCTAATGGAGTGGAACCCCATCACCGGACTCAGAAGAATGCTGTCCAGCCCGCGAAAGAAAAGCGAAGTGCGTTCCACGTCGGTGAGCGACATCATCCCGCGCGCCCGCCGGATACTGCAGCTGTCGCGCCTGCAGAAGTAAGAGCACTGAACACGAGCGGACAGTACCCGGACGACTGGGTAAAACAGTTGTGCTCAGATCGCCCTACACAGCCCCAAGGACCATCGGCATTCGTCAAGAGTATCCCGCGTCTGACCCTCCCGACGTTCCGAGGAAGTCCGCAGGAGTGGCCACGCTGGACCGGGTCTCACGGATCTTCCAGCAATGGAAAAGTTCTACGACCAGTCCGTCCACAGCACAGTGACGGTTCTACGAAACCTGGGGTATACAAGCGACTTGTCCAGCAGCGAGAACCTCAGGAGGGTGGTGGAGAAGCTGCCGAGTGAGCTCGCCCGCGAGTGGGGGCGCGAAATGTATCGGTTGCTGCCCGCCCGGCCAACCCTTGAGACGTTCAGTGAGTGGCTTCAAGTCCAGGTGAACATTCCCAGTCCGCTCTGCCTCCTGATTCCTCCGCTCTGCCTCCTGCTCCGCTTCCTTCCTCCTCCGCTCTGCTTCCTGCTCCGCTTCCTTCCTCCTTCGATCTGCCTCCTGATTCTTTTTCCCACGGAGCTGCTGCAGCTCGAGCGCCTTTAGCTCGGCAGATATGTCCGCTTCCTTTGCAGCCAAGGACACCTGCGAGCCTTGCGAGCAACATGAACCACTCGCCCGGCTTCCATCATGCCCAGCCAAGACTGCTTGAAGCGGCGGCTTCATCGCATCTTCGACCTTCCCGGTCAGCTCGGCGTGCCTTGTTGCGATGCGTGTGGCATACAGCTCTGCCTCTGTGATCTCGTGCGTGTCTTCAAGCTTTGACACGTATACGTCGTGGGCTTCCATGAAGCCGTCCAGCGCTGCATTCAGCGTCTCCAAGCTTTTCTTCAGCTCCTCTGAGTCGGGATGCCTAGCGAGCTGTGCTTCTTTCTTGCTACAGGTCCGGCTGAACACAGAAGCCTTGCGTCCCCGCTGGCGCTTCAAAACCTTCAACTCCTCGGCGATCCCTTCATCGTCTTCTCCAGCAGCGTCAGGATCCTGTGACGCTGGTTCTCTGCCCTCATTAGCCGAAGTCGCCATTCCTCCACTAGTTCAGCTGAGCAGGCCAAACGCTGGCTTCAGGCGCCGCTGGAAGCCAGTCCTGCTATGCAGCTCGTAACCAGCCACTAGTTCAGCTGAGCAGGCCAGCCAGTCCTGCGATGCAGCTCGTAACTAGCCACTAGCTCAGCTGAGCAGGCCAAACATTGGCTACAGACGCCGCTGGCAGCCAGTCCTGCGATGCAGCTCGTAACTAGCCACTAGCTCAGCTGAGCAGGCCAAACATTGCCTCCAGACGCCGCTGGCAGCCAGTCCTGCGCAGCTCGTAACCAGCCACTAGTTCAGCTGAGCAGGCCAAACATTGGCTTCCAGACGCCGCTGGCAGCCAGTCCTGCGATGCAGCCCGGAACTAGGACGAACTCTTCAGACTTCTCACTTTATCACTCACTCACTCAGACCAGTTGATCCGGTCCGGGAGACCAGTAAATGTTGCGGACGTTTTACCTCGTTTTGTTTCAGTGGACTGTATGTCAGTGGGTGATGGGGACGGGTAAAAGGTTAAGAGCAGCTGAGAATAATGTTAATTAATATCAGAAACTAGTCAGAAAAAATATTGAATGAAGGAAGAGCACCAAGTTGTGAGCGACAAGGAACCCTCAGTTGTGAGAGGCATGTTAGGTGCCTAGATTAGATAAAAGAAAGAGCACTCAATTGTGGGCGACAAAAGGAACCCTCAGTTGTGAGAAGCATGTTAGGGCCTAGAAATAAAGGAGATAGGAACGATAAGGAACACCCGGTCACCGTTAGTAAGTGCATTGTCCGTGAGCACCCTCCCTTGTTTCACTGTCGATTCACTTGCAGTAAACACTCCTCTTCTACAAGTTTACTATTCAGGCGGCGAGAAGAGATGAGCAGACAGCAGCAGCACAGAGCACAAATTGCCCAGGCGAGAATGAGAAGGGCAGCAGCACAGCGCACAGGTAGACGGCAGGTAGGAGAAGTGAGCAGCAGCACAGCGCACAGTTGAAGCAGGAGTGAAGTGCCAGCAGCACAAGCGCACAGGTTGAAGGCAGAGGTGAAGTGAGCGGGGGTGTTTACAATTAGTTTATATATGAGGACAGCGACGAAAAATAAGATAAGGGAAAAATACAGCACACAGGAGAAAACCGGATCTGCAACGTCCCTTTGGGCTTCGGCCATCCCCTTTGTACAAGACTAAGCTAACCGGCTGACGGAGTACACAGGGGTGTCGGCGGCTGCGGCCGGCCGGCGTCGGGCCGGGCGGCAAGCAGACTGCCTTCACAAAGCCGAGCCGAGACGAGGCAATTCCAAGGGGTGTCGGCGCGGCCCCAACCGGCCCCTGCGGCCCCAACCGGCCCTGCGGCGGCGAGGGAGACGTTGCGCGCTGGCGGCCCGGCGCTCGCCTCGCGTCGTTCTCGGCGACAGGCGGGAGCACCGCGCTACGAATCGACGCCAAAACGCATGAATTTTGTCGATAACAATAATATATATTAATATATATGTTACCTCGCCGCTCCCTCCCTCCCACCGACCATAGTGACCCTCCGCGGTCGGGCCCAATGCATTATATATATCACGTCAGATGGCCGTGCATTGGTTTTTCAAATATATACGCTTAAATATATATATATATATATATATATAATATATATATATATATAATATATAATATATATAAATACATAAATATATTATATATGAAATAAAGTATAAATATATAAATATATAATAATATATATATTATAATACATATATATATATATATAATATATATATATATATATATATATATATATAGACTATCATGGGTCTCAAACCCCAAGCCAGCCCAGCCGAAGCCCATGAACACCAAGCCCAGACCCAGACCAGACCCATTCAAACTCATAATATGGATACCCATGCCCAATGGGGCCCATTAAGATAAGGCAGATAATTATTTTCACACAAATTTGCACAACCAATTATCCCAAGCATGTTGACTTTTCATACTATTAACGAGAAATAATATCATAGGCACCTGTGTGTTGCTGCTGATTTAATCTTATCGAACACTTTGCGGTCAATATCATCATATTGGATCAGACCTAGGATCAGCCATGGTTAAAAAAATATTTCTGACCTGTTATTTACAACGATTGATTGTTGTCAGATAATTGAGAAAGTCTATTGTGTATGTTTCCCATCTTATATAAATAAATATTTACCTTATTAAACATCTGGTTGTCAAGTAAAAAATAACTCTTAGCAGCATTATTCCAAAATTGCCATACCCATGCCCGCCCAGTACCGCATGAAAGACAAAAATGCATACCCAACCCAACTTTAGGATTAGGAAGAATTGCAGTGGGCCACCCATGGGTGCACCCAGCCCATGATAGTCTCTGAGTAATATCCTGCTCTTGCTCTCCGCTCTCGCTCTCGCTCTCGCTCTCGCTCTCGCTCTAGCTCTCTTCCTCTCCTCCTCCTCTCTCTCTCTCTCTCTCTCTCTCTCTCTCTCTCCTCTCTCTCTCTCTTCTCTCTCTCTCTCCTCTCTCTCTCGCTCTCTCTCTCTTCTCTCTCTGCTCTCTCTCTCTCTCTCTCTCTCTCTCTCTCTCATCGGTTCTCTCTCTCTCTATCTCTCCTTCTCTCTCTTCTCTCTCTCTCTCCTCTCTCTCTCTTCTCATCTCTCTCTCTCCTCTCTCTCTTCTCATCTCTCTCTCTCCTCTCTCTCTCTCTCTCTCTCTCTCTCTCTCTCTCTCTCTCTCTCTCTCTCGCTCTATCTCTCTCTCTCTCTCTCCTATGTCTGCTACCTAGCAGTATTTAAATCCAAAATATTGTGTTCCGTCTTTTGAAAACGTTGTTTTTAACTATGTGCTGTGGTAATGCCTGTATTCTGGGAACACCTTACACACACCATATCCGAGCTCGCCCGCTCCCTCCCTCCCACCGACCATAGTGACCCTCCGGCGGTCCGGCCCATGTCATATATATATCTACGTCAGATGGTCGTGCGTTTTTCATAAATATATACGCTTCATAAACTTAACTCGCCGTGTCACTGTGGCGGTTAGAATGGACTGGCTGAGCGACCCAAGGTGTGACGCGGTACAGCCTACCGCTCCAGTGTTCGTCAGGCGCCAGCCAGGGGGTAGCGATACTTCTGCCGGCAACTGTACATATCAATCCTGGTCAACATCTATGACATGAGGGTGTCATTTAGCAATTGGTGTGGTCAATTTCTCGTGGAATGTCTCAGTTTCCCCCGGTTCTCGTATGTGACAAACAGCTGCCATGGTCCTCGTATGGGACAGACAACTACCCCGGTCCTCGTATGTGACAGACAACTGCCCCGGTCCTCGTATGTGACAGACAACTGCCCCGGTCCTCGTATGTGACAGACAACTGCCCCGGTCCTCGTATATGACAGACAACTGCCCCGGTCCTGGCCCTCGTATGTGACAGGCAACTGCCCCGGTCCTCGTATGTGACAGACAACTGCTCCAGTCCTCGTATATGACAGACAACTGCCCTGGTCCTCGTATATGACAGACAACTGCCCTGGTCCTCGTATGTGACAGGCAACTGTCCTGGTCCTTGTATGTGACAGACAACTACGCCGGTCCTCTATGTGACAGACAACTGCCCCGGTCCTCGTATGTGACAGGCAACTGCCCCGGTCTTCGTATGTGACAGGCAACTGCCCCGTTCCTAGAATGTGATAGACAACTGTCCTGGTTCTCGTATGTGACAGGCAACTGCCCTGGTCCTCGTATGTGACAGACAATTGCCCGGTCCTCGTATGTGACAGACAACTGCCCCGGTCCTCGTATGTGACAGACAACTGCCCCGGTCCTCGTATGTGACAGATAACTGCCCCGGTCCTCGTATGTGACAGACAACTGCCCCAGTCCTCGTATGTGACAGGCTCGTATGTGACAGACAACTGCCCTGGTCCTCGTATGTGACAGGACAACTGCCCCGGTCCTCGTATGTGACAGACAACTGCCCCGGTCCTCGTATGTGACAGATAACTGCCCTGGTCCTCGTATGTGACAGGCAACTGTCCTGGTCCTCGTATGTGACAGACAACTGCCCTGGTCCTCGTATATGACAGACAACTGCCCCGGTCCTCGTATGTGACAGACAACTGCCCTGGTCCTCGTATATGACAGACAACTGCCCCGGTCCACGTATGTGACAGACAACTGTCCTGGTCTTCGTTTGTGAAGTGTCCGCCTGGCCTGTATGGCAATCACAGCGAGTGAGTAATGGAAGTTTTAGTTAAGATTCTTCGGTTTTGAATGGGTGTAGGTTAAATATCAGAAGTCCCGGCCAACGCTGGCTCACCACTTTCCTCTGTCCATATGCTACTCTGCTAACTTTGGTCGGTGGTCAGACAAAGATTGTGCCTGAGTAGTCAGTGCCGTGAAGTCGTTTATTAGCCGACATGTTTCAAAAGTGTTGTCCAGAACAACATATCATGTATTATTCCACAAACTTACCGAGTGAAAACAAAGAATCGCACAAGTCATTCCCAACAAAGCATTAAAAGCATGACACGTCAAGAAAACAAAGTTTAACATTAAAATGAAATTCCTTGAAGAGCAACAGTCTGACTCACAGTTTCAGCTAGTTCGCTAGCGCATTAGTGTTAGCAATCATTTCTCTTTGATTGTCATGACAGCTCTGTTACTTCTGATCCCTGGAGATGGCCGCAGGCAACGGTGATCACAAGTAGTTGTTGGTTGTATACAGAGCGCCTTTGATGAGCCACCGTAGTAGAATTTGCGGCATCGCTTGCCGTCGAAGTAGAAGCGTTCTACTATGGCCTTGCAAAGTCCCACCACAGCCGGCTGTGAACAGAAACCTGGTCTCTTGCCGCCAGTCTGGTTATTGATTCAACTTGTTTTGGAAAGATTCAGATCACGAATTCCAGTTTTGGAACATGCAACTAATTCAAATCAACCATTTGATTCATGGAAAATAACATTTTTGAGAAATGATTTTTCTTCCGATTCAAAGAATCAAAACATATTTGGATAATCGATTCGCGTTTGATTCGACATTGACAACAACATTGCACAATGTTTTGATTTAAATCAGTCTTGCTTTCCGTATGCGGGTTTTGATTCAATTACGTTTTATGAATCGAAAGATCCAGTGGTGAATTAATTGTTTTTTTATTCAAGGAATTTTGAATGAACGATTTTAATCGATTCAATCAGAGTCGAATCAAAAACTATTAGCCAGTCTGCTTGCCGCCACACTGCTTTCTGCATTCTGCAAATGTTTTGAAGTTGTTTCCGTTTGGCTGGCACTCCCCAAAGTGAATTTCAAACCACAATACGCCGCCTTGCTGAACAATAGTAGGCGATGTAAACGCGGCCCCTACAGGGTCCTACCTTCTTGGTGCTGCTGTACAGGGGTTGCCACAGCTCGGAGCGATGCCACTGTTTCTTGCAGCCTTCAGGAAGAGTTTAAAGGTTGTTTCCATTGGCCTGACAGCCTCCCCAGTAGAACTTGACGCACTTGTTAAACTTGGTTGAGAAATAATACCGCGGTATTCTCGCGTAGCAAGGGCCGATTTTGCGAGGCTGAATGCAGGGATCGCATCGCCTGTTGCAGGCAGCGAAAGTCTTAAAGTTGTTTCCGTTTGGTTCGCACCCTCCCCAGGTGAATTTCAAGCATCTCCCCGCTTTAGCTGAATAATAGTAGCGTGGAAACGCGGCCCTGCATGGTCCTACCTTCTTGGGCTGCTTACAGGGGTTGCCACAGCCTCGAGGGCAGCACCGTTTCCTGCAGGCCTGTCAGAGGTTTAAAGTTGTTATCCATTGCCTGACCAGCCTCCCAATAGTAATTGACGCACTTGTTAAACTTGGTTGAGAAATAATACCGCGGTATTTTCGCGTAGCAAGGCCCCACTTTGCGAGGCTGAAGGCAGGGATTGCATCGCCTGTTGCAGGCATCCAGTGTCTCAAAGTTGTTTCCGTTTGGCTGGCACCCTCCCCAGTTGAATTTCAAACATTTTCCCGACTTGACGGAATAGTACCAGCGTGGAATCAGGGCCTCACATGGTCCGACTTTGAGTGTCTGCCTGCAGGGGTCCTTCTTCACAGTCGCGGTAGCTGCTGCCACTAGGGAGAGAAGGAGCCACAGCCGCATGATGTCTGAGTAGGAGATGAAGTGCCGAACCTAGCTTCGGAACACACCCTCGACGACTTTGATAGCATCCGGGAACTTTGTCTGGGTGGAGCTTGTACACGGATATCCAACGACATGAAAAGGTCACAAGTGTCAGTGTCCAGGTTTAGCCTCAAATGCGGATGGAGGCACGCCCCCTCTTCCTGTGTGACGCACGCACGGGTTCATCCCGATTCTGATGTGACCGCACAAACAGCATTTATTAGTGGTCTAGCTCTTTCGGTGTGTGCGTAGACATACTACCATATATAGTGTGTGCATAATGTGCAGATACAGACATAGTGGGCAATTAAAGACGCCCGCAAAACATGAAAAGGCTTGCAAACACGAATATGAAATCAACAGCAATTAGCCTTGTGTCTGTTAAAGGCTCACATTTGTAAATACGCAGACAAGGGCCCCAGCCAATGTGAAGAGGGCCCTCTGCCAACTTTTTCAGGGCCCTGCCGATCTGCAGATGGCCTCCTGCTGGTATGTAGAGGGCCCTGCTCGTATTTAGATGGCCCCTGCAGGTATTTAGAGGGCCCCTGCTGGTTGTAGAGGGCCCTTCGCCAACCTTTAGAGGGCCCAATGTCAGCTTGTAGAGGACCCTGCCGATCTGTAGATCACCCTGCCAATCTGTAGAGGGCTCTCAGCCGGCATTTAGAGGGCTCCTTCCGGTTGCGGAGGGCCCTCTGCCAGACTTAAGAGAGCCCTCTGTCGGCTTAAAGAGGGTCCTGCCGATCTGTAGATCACCCTGCCAATCTGTAGAGAGCCTCCGTCGGGGTTAGCATGGCCCTTACTCTGGCCACCCTTGACTGTGACGAGGGCCCTCTCCACCCTTGTACCGGGGCCACTGTCGAGGCTGCGCGTTTGGTGTAGTGTTCCATAAGAAGCCGACGCATCTGTGAGGCCATCTCTAGCCTTTAGAGGGCTTGGGAGAACTTTGGGAAGTAAAGGGGAAAAGGGTGGGCCGCCCCCCCTGATGACCCGGCATTTAAGAGGGCCATGTCGGCTCTGCAGAGGGCCTCTGCCCAGCCCAGCGGCTTGTGGGACACCTGCCTATCTGTAGATACCCTGACCATCTGTAGAGGGCCCTCTGTCGGCACTTAGAGGGC
Organism: Semibalanus balanoides; assembly: GCA_014673585.1. Taxonomy (NCBI): domain Eukaryota; kingdom Metazoa; phylum Arthropoda; class Thecostraca; order Balanomorpha; family Balanidae; genus Semibalanus; species Semibalanus balanoides. Next base: position 24,407 of record VOPJ01015303.1, read on the forward strand.
CCTGCCTACCTGTAGAGGGCCCTCTTCCAGCCTTTAGAGGCCCTGTCGATCTGTTGAGTGTGCCAGCCAAGCTGTAGAAGGTCCTCTGATGGCCTTTAGTGGGCTCTGTCGATCTGTAGAGGACCCTCTGCTGGTCTTTAGAGGGCTCTACTAGTATTTAGGGGGCCCTACCCACCTTTAGAGGGCCCTCCCTACCTGTAGAGGGCCCTCTTCCAGCCTTTAGGGACCCTGTCGATCTGCAGTGTCCCAGCCAGGGAGATCAAGGGGGAAATTGCCCCTCCCCCTAACGGGTCACAGTGGCCCACTGAGAATCGTCCAGATATCATTTGCATTAGCTAAATGGCTTTTAAAAAGCAACAGAGGAGCCCTGGAACCAGACGGGAGGGTCACTCTGGTGCATGTAAAGGCCCCTCAGAACACGCCCAACCCCCCATGCACAGGGTCTCTACTCTCTCGAGCATGTCCAGGGGCTCATTGACTCCACTAATGGGCCCAAAACCTGTCCAGGGGTCTCTTGGGCATGTCCAGGAGCCCATTCAGCCCTCCCATGGGCCCCAAAAACATGCTCAGGGGCCTCTCAAGCATGTCCATTGTCCATTGTCCAAGGGCCCATTGTACCCACCCGGGGCCCGCAAAAACTGACCAGGGGCCTCTCGAACATATTCAGGGGCCTCTCGAATCTGCCCAGGGGCCCATTAGTCTGTTCAGGCGCCTCTCGAGCTTGCCTGGGGGCCATTGCGTCTGTCCGACAAAGCAGCCAGCGTGCAGTCTCTTGCCATGTTGTAAGGGCCCTGAGCAGGCTAGAGAAACCCTTGGAAGTTAAAATAGCCCTTCCACAAAACAGAGGTGCCCCTGACTAGACCAAAAGGGTCTCTGGATGGGTCAGGAGGGCCCCTGAACATGCCGAATGGGCCCCTAGTCAGCATGGAGGGGTCCCAGGGCAGGTCGGAGGGCCCTCTGAGCATGTATGTGTTATATTGATACTTTCCTATAGGATTGGGCAAAATAGTTATTCTAACACTTTCTGCCGCAATTTGAAACGCACATTAGCATTTGTATAGGTCCACACCATACAGAATGCGACGCAATGGTGATAATGCATATCCAGGGCATATGTAATACTAAAAAATCGCACCGCCCCGCGGCGCAAATGATTTAAGAGTTCCAGGTCTTGAGTCTGAAAAAAATCAAAGTTAGTATGGCTGATTCCAAATTGGTGACTCTCGTTCTTAAGTTTATATGTCAGCTTACTAACTCCAGCTTCTAAAAGTTTGTATAGCCAATGTCATACATGCATCATTTATCCTTGTAACGTGCCATTTTTTAAAATATTTATTCATGATACACATAATAATGCATTAATTACAGTCTAGCAATTGGTGCGAATGTGCTAAAGCACTTAAATCATGGCACCGCTTGCAAATCCGTTTTGTTTGGCTCTTTCAACTCTTGGGAAGGGGGCCTCTTGAGGCTTCGCCCTCCGGACGAAATCCTGGCTACGTGTCTTGTTCAGGGGCCTCTGAGGGTACTGAGGGTCCTGGTCCAATCCAGCTCATCAAAACTTGAAGAAAAAATAAATGAAAAAGGGGCCCCACAGAATAAAATTAACGAAATCCGTAGAGTTTGTCTTATCCAGGGGTGTTATTTTTTAGGGGAGTACCAACACTGCTTACCAGTCCCTTTCTGAAGGTCTGACTGTGCCACTGCAAATACCTAATGTCGTTTTAATCACGTCATGTCATGACATTTTTGATGGGATAAAAACAATACATGTTTGACAAATCGTGGAAAATCGAGTTTGAAGCAAATTGCAAAAACAAAACACTCAAAGAAAGAAAATGATATTATAGAGCATAGTGCTTGTGCGAGGAACATAATTGTCAAAATTAACGAACGAAATACCATGACCTCTTTCTCGAAGACATTACAAAATCCAAAAGTTATCCAAAATAAGGTTTCTATTTCGTAATATTTTTGGTAAAGGCCTTTATCAAACAGGACAACATGTTGATACGACGCTTTTCTAACTGCAGTTAGAAAAGCGTCGTATCGAAATGTTGACTGTTTGATAAAGGCCTGTGGCCGATAAAGGCCTGTGGCCGATAAAGGCCTGTGGCCGAAATATTACGAAATGATAACTTAATTTTTGATAACTTTTGGATTTTGTAAATATCTTCGGGGAAAAGGTGATGGTATTTCGAAATAATATTATATTCAATATGGATATTTTTTTAATTAGAGCTTTTGACTCCCAAAAATCCGAAAAACGTAGTTCTTTCGTTGTTGAAAACCTACTTTATGTTGTTTTGGAACATACTGTACCGTTTAAATATGTGGGCCACCCATTGGCTTCGAGGGCCCCCTGATCCATTGCCCCTTCCCCTTGAGCGAAATTCTCCCCACGCTCCTGCGCAGTGTCATTCAGGCACGACAGGAACATCGAATTCAGTTAATGAGGACATTGCTCCACCAACTCAGTTTGATGGCATATATTGACGCAATCTCAACACTAGGAGGATTTTTAACAAACATTTTGTCCACGCCTCATTTTCCTATTTAAAATATATTGTTTTCCTATATATATTTGAGTGTACAAATAGCGGACTTCGATCCATTTTTGTATTCAGTATCTGCCAAAAGACAGGTTGGTATGATGATGTATTATATTTTGAAATTATGTGTCGTCTCTGATTATTGTTATACAATAGCACACGGTCATTGACATGATCTGCCGCAATGTCAATATCCTAAGGTTGTGCCTGTGACCACAAGCCGATTGGTTCCACATCACATATTGTCACACAGACACCTGGTCCATTCACAGCCGTTCGAGAGAATCCAATAAATCGAGAGAATCGAGAATCCGTCGATAAAACAATGCGCTATAGCATTGTCACGGATCATACCAAAAGTGGTCACAATTGGAACATCGGTTTCATTTGGCGGTTTGCCCGATCCTCGAATGTGATAGCTGTCCCGGNGTGTGTGTGTGTGTGTGTGTGTGTGTGTGTGTGTGTGTGTGTGTGTGTGTGTGTGACAAACAACTGCCCCGTTCCTCGTATGTGACAGGCAACTGCCACAGTCCTCGTATGTGACAGGCTCGTATGTGACAGACAACTTCCCCGGTCCTCGTATGGGACGGACAGCTGCCCCGGTCATCGTATGTGACAGACAACTGGCCCGATCCTCGCATGTGACAGACAACTGCCCCGGTCCTCGTGAGTGAAGTGTCCACCTGTATGTCAATAACAGCGAGTAATTTGTGGAAGTTTTAGTTAAGATTATTCGGTTTTGAATGAGAGTAGGTTAAACTAGTGCTAACCCGTTCGCTCCGCTGGACAATCTATGCATGCAGACTGCATTTTTACGTTTTGTATTCGTCATATTACCGAGGTACTCACCCGTCAAGGGATCGTGGTCAGGGGCGGAACTTTATATCTTTTGGGGAGGGCCCCCGAGCCCCCCCGCCAGTGCTTGAGTTGAGCCCCCTTCCCCCGGATGGTGCTCCGAGCCCCCCAACCCCCCACCCCAATGTTTTCCCAAATTTGGTGCTTCGGCAAAATTTAAACGAATATCCGTACAGATTGTTCTGTTTTGAAAGGTTTTGCCCCGTCACCCGTACTTTCATTCATATCAAGATGTGATTTCCATCTTTAGAGTATACGGGCATTGTCATTACATCTGCGACTGCTGTTTTGATTATGATATTATGGATAAGTTGGTAGCATTGATTGTCTTTTGCTAACAAGTCCGTAGAGCCAAGGCTCAAACGCTCAGATTAGCAAATAGCGGAGCATGACAAAGATTAGCAAATAGCATGACAAATTAGTGATCGGAGTGTTCTATTTAAATCATGTTCAATGGAGCTTGTTGTAAATATATTGTTTCCCTTGAATAATACGGTTATATGCCAGCCTTTTTTTGCTCACCTTGGTATTTCAATATCCTAAAATATTCCCAAATAACCGTGCTTAAAATAAAAGTTTGAACGGAGGAACATCGAGTGGGATCGCAGCCATTCAAAAGGGCATCGGGTCATCGTGGCCAGAGGGACCAAGGTTTCATTCCACCAAGTCAATTTTTTCCATACAGGAGTTTAACCGAGGTCAGCCTGAGGGGTCCTTGGTTGACCTGACGACAGGGCCTCGGATAACATGTTAACTGGGGGGGCAATTGGCCCCCCAGGTGAAGGGCAATTTCCCCCCCCCCCCCAGTGGAACTGATATGCCCACGTGGGGCAACGCAGTGGAAACCGAATAATTCGACACGAGCGAGCATAATAATATTATATATGGTACATCGATAGCCTATGCAAAATGTATTAAGTCACCTGACGCTTTTTTACTGTACTGCATAGCCGCGGACAGCATATTAATGGGGGGAGCAAATGCCCCCCACAGTGTCAATTTAGACCCAACTTCAAATACGCAAGATGATAAAAGGCGTTCCGCACATGGTGCCCCCCCCCCACGTTGTTTACCTGAATCCGCCTATGCATAATTTGTTACATTTAACAAATTACAGCAACAAAGCCCACATGTGACGTTTCCACGTCCCAAACACTAAGGACAAGTACATATTTTTTATAAAAAATCCCCCAATTTTTATCCTTGAGTACGCCTATGATTTTTCATTTTTGTACTTGTTCCTTTTACACATTTAAGAATATGACATTGGAAGCTCAAAAATGTTTTTTGCATGCAAATCGGTCAAATCACATGGCCACAATGACCTTTCAAAAAACTCATTTTTTGTATTTTTTGCCCCTGGCCCCCATTTTTAACAAAAAGGCAATTTCGGGGTCCAAAAGGAAAGATTTCGTCACGACGAATCGAATGGTGTTCGTCCCATCGAAATCAGCTGAGCAGTTCTCGAGATATCTGGGGGGGCAGAATCTGCCCCCATGCAAGTTAACGTAATTCTGGCCGCCCGCAGGGAATAGGGTTAATATACGTTTGGGGTGGCCCTCGGTGCTTCCATATGTTGAGTTTGGCCCCCAAAAGATGCTTTCAGCTCCCCTTATGTTTTCTGGCCAATGGCTGATCAAGAAGCGTCAAAAGGCTCCCATATGTTGAGGTTTGGTCCTTCAAAAGATTGCCTTTTCAGCTCCCTTAATGTTTCTGGCCAATGGCTGATCCAAGAAGGTCAAAAGCTTAAAGCCCACAAACCGCCTGAAAATCAGGGAAAAAATGGACGCAATAACTTTCAAAACGGTAATTAAAACCAAAGAAATACTTAGACGAAATAAAACAATAATGAATTTCACCCATTTATCCATAAAGAGGCCAAACGCCCAATTAGTTGTTTTATCGCTCTTTGAAATATTTGGGGGATTTCGCAAACCATATTTATTTTTTTTGCAATTCTGGCTCCTCCCTTTCTTGCCGTAAGATCATGTTTCTGGCATATATTCCGTGGGTTTCAGCCACCGGTGATCCGTTGGAAAACAAGCTTTTGGAAGAGATATTGCGGTAGGGTTTTGGCTCCAGGACCATACACTACCCAAAAAACCCTGAATAACATCACCACGACAGAGAGCCCGAATATGGCGATAGCTAATATTTATCCGTGCCCTCGCGCTCGCAAAAAAACTTTGGTCAATTGTGCAAAACGGGCTGTATTCAACATTTTTCAAGCAGTTTTTTGGGATTGAGGTGAAACGCCCAACGAACAGGAAGACAATGACATAATCATTGCGAACGATTGACACCGGAGACGTACAGTTGCATATATACAAGGCATGGCGGCTGGGTGGGTGGCGGGCTGATGAAAACCACGTCCGACCGTTGGTTCGAGCGCTCCGCGGTGGTATGAGGCGAGCTCGCCTTCTAACCTTTTGGGCGAGGGTCCATCTGCGCACACACGCGCTCCTGGTCGTCTAGGTATCACATAACATATATGACGGATGGACCGAGTTAGGCGGCCGCGCTACGCTGGAACGATAAAAGTGTTTAAGTGACGGTGTCCCCTAATTTACGGACCATTTCTCTTCCTTACGTTAAAGTTTAGCTCTTTGTCTCTTTCTGTGTGGTGGGCCCTCAGCCCGCCCCCCCCCCCCAAAGGTTCCTTTTGGCCCTACAGCCATAATTTGCGATTTTGAATAAATCCCATTTCACCGCCATTCCGACAAATACAATTTGGTCTGTGTGCCAGGATTTTGCCGACACGATCGATTATAATTGGAGCTGGGTTGGGTAGCCTGTATTTTTTCCTCAAGAGTTGGCGGATTTTCTTTTTGACTAGGGTCATCTCAGTCGATTCACCAGGTCGCGTCAAATGCCACCACCTCCAAAGAAGTCAGTTGTCGAAACCACAAAGCCACGTGTTTGACTGAGGCAAAGTTTACAATTTTGACATGAATTTAGACGAGGTTTCTAACGGCATTTGTGGATTCTACCTAATTCCCATTTGAGCCATTTGTGTATGTGTGTGTGTGGGGGGGGGCGTCAGATGCCTCCTCTGGCACGACTAAGCTTTCGCAGAGCCCGTGTTAAGAACTGATTAAAAGCAAATGATCCCTGGTAAAACCGCTTAGATCTACATTCAGTGAATGTGTTAATGTTTCACCAATTTAGATGTACTGGTAAAGCTATGGCGTCTGTAAGCGCCGTTTACATACTATCGCTCGCCGCCGTTGTACCATCGCTAGCCGTGGCGCCATCAGGTGTTGGTTCGGTCGCAAACGCAAGTGTTTATGTGTCGGTCGCCCGCTAGATGTCCCGGCGGGTCAGGTCGTATTTACGTTTCGGTATTGTCTATTTTAATATGTTCGGAAGTGGGTCGTTAAATGAATGTGATTATTTCGCATAAGCAGAGATTGCATTTATTTTTTAATGCATTGGTTAACAGTGTATTTGTATGTTATTGTTTATAACTTTGAAACTGTTATCGGTATGTATCGAGTCGCGCGGCCAGCTGACCCTTGCCACGCTGGCAGGCGTGTCAGGTCAGGGCCAGCCGGCAGGAGAGCGGCCTTTCCGGTTTGGATTTTGGTGGGGAGTGGACGTGACCGGTCCGATTGGTGGCCATCTGTGGTTTTGGTTCGATGGCAGTTTGGTCTTGGTGGTAACTTTGGTGAACCGTGAGTGGTTCGTTGTTTTGGTAACGTCGCAAGGTTATTGCGCCCCGAGAGACGGCACCGTGTAGAAACCGTGCGACGCGCGAATATAGACGAGACAACGGAGAAGCGCGTGTCTATCTACCGATGACATTAAAAATGTGAATGGGAAGTACATTTTTTAACAATAAATTATAAATTTGGAAGTGAACGTGGATTGCTAGAAATTGTAATTTTTGTTTAAATGTCCTCTCTTTTCAGAGGATTGTAAGATGGCGTCTGATGTTTCGTATACTGCTCAAAAGACATCCTCAGAATATAAACTACCAGGTGAGTTTGTTGTCGAAAAAATGTAAAGGGAATGTTCCGATATCACCTATAGCATAAATGTGCATGAGCTTTTGGATTTAATTTGAGTTTGACCTTTGTTGTGCTTTCCATTTTTTGGTCAAAAACATTGTTATTGCCTTTATTGGATATGGAACAGTAACAAATGACTTACTTATCATATGCTTTTCAATTCCATAGGTGATTTCTTCCTTGAACTTACAAATGAGTATTTTCATCTGATAAATAGTTTAATACAACACATGTTGTTAAATGTTGTGTAATATTGATAAATAGGCCTCTGTCTTGGCAAGCCATCCGCAATTCTTGTTTTGACGTATTTGTTGCATAATTAGTGTCTTTGTACATTTATTGTCCCCGCGAGCATTGATGTTACTAGAGGATGCATTATTGTATTATCTGTTGTTGACATTGAATGTTATTTCTTCCTCCAGATGACCCACCGGACTGGAAACCGAGTTTCGACATACTGAAGGACATCAAAAATGAACCAAACGACACAACGACTAGCTCCTCTTCAACTACCTCAGGTCAGTTGACTCAAAACGTTCACATGAAAAACCTTGAAATAAATAGTGACATTTGCACTGACAGTTTCTCGACAACAAACCAACGTGGGGTGGGTAGAAGAGTGTTGACATTTTTTTTTAATACATTTGGTCCGAATGTTTTTGTATGGATGGATTTCCGAGGTCAGGACCCGCACTAAGCAGAGCTTGTTGCACTGGTCCTGGCCTCACCACCCGATCACGCAATTCCTGTTGGCCGGCAGAATTTAGCCAATGTCAAAAACAGTATACTGGAAAATAGACTCGAGAACTTCGAGAGACTGACATCCTCACGTTCCTGTACAGTCTGTCTTAAAAGTGTCGCACATCTCAACAGGTGACTCTACCGTTGTACTTGTGATGGTTTAGCTTTCCTGGCTGGGGGGGGGGGGATGGGAATGTGTCCACCCCCAGGTAGGAAGGCAGCTACGGCGATGCGTGACAGCTTGCCGTCGCGGCAGCTTGATAGCTTGACAGCTTGCCGGCGTTAATACGTGCACTGGAGAGGGGTATGCCCCTAACGCGCACTGGAGAGGGGTTCTTAATTGACCCCTGACATCTCAGGAAGTATAAGAGCTAAAACGGTCAAACTTACAGGGCAGTTAGGTGCAATGATGGTCTACATTCTTTGAAATTTAGCTGACTAGGTCAATATCTTAAAGGTCAAACGAGGTCACAAGAGTTAAATCTGGCAAAATGTCACCATTTTGGGAATTTGACCTCTATGACGTCACAGGTTACCAGCAAGTTGTCTAAAGTTGTGTCAGGGATCAAAACATTGACATTGGCTACCGAATTACGTTTTGAACAGTCCGATCTGCTGTTTGTTCGAAGGTATCGCTTTCGCCGGACCTCGATTAAAGCCCGCCATTTTGCAATTTAAATCCAATATAAACTCAATTTACCGGCCGATTTTCATTAAATATATTTATATTATTATATATATATATATAATATTATATATATAATATATATATATATATTTTGTATTTTCTTCTTCAATGATATTAAAAAAACGTATATATATGAGAGAACCAAGTGTAAGAATAGCGCAAACAAATTTAAAGTAATATCTTCATTTTTCAGTGACTGATGCTCCGACAAGCATAAAGAAGCCCCTTGGACATTTTCCATTTTTATTTTATTTTTTGACCAGCCTGATACATATATAAAATGCAATTTGTGTATTTATGAGACAAACTACCTAGAAACATGCTCTTGCTTTATTCATATGAGTCAGTTTTCAGTTTTGACCTTAGATGACCTGATCTTGACCTTTGACGGGGTCAAGTTGTAAAAAATGACTGATTCTATCGATTCTTACGTGCAAAATAACCCCTAAACATATGTCACAAGGCTTTATTTGACCTCTTCGTGACAGTGACCTTTTGTGACCTGACCTTTGGAGCCTTTGCGTACAAATTCACATTCTTTAATGAGGAGATGTAGTTACACCTTTGAAGCTTTAATGTGCATGATAGTCTCAATTAAAAGGATTTGAAATTGAAGTTGAACCTTTAACTCATTAACTGAATTTTTTCCATATGACCTCACCGTGACCTGGCTTTGACCTAACTTGAAAGACAAAGTTCGGGTATCGAATTCTATTTGTTTCCTTGAAGGCTTTTCGATCGCGCCTTGCGCGTCTCGCACTGCGGTTATGGTTCAGAAGATACGAAAAAGAGGGGGGATTTAACCCCTGCCCTACGCCGGCTTCGGCTTGGAGACCCACCCTACGCCGCGCGGGATAAATAGTTAAATACAATACATGTTGTTAAATGTTGTTGTGTGCTATTGATCAATAGGCCTCTGTCTTGGCAAGCCATCCGCAATTCTTGTTTTGACGTTTTTGTTTCACAATTAGTGTCTTTGTACATTTATTGTCCCCGCGAGCATAGATGTTACTAGAGGATACATTATTTTATTATCTGTTGTTTGACATTTGAATGTTGTTTTCTTTCTCGCAGATTGACCCACCGACTGGAAACCGAGTTTCGAAATATTGAAGGACATCAAAAATGAACCAAACGACACAACGACTAGTTCTTCTTCAACTACCTCAGGTATTAGTCAGTTGACTCAACACGTTCAAATGAAAGCCTTGAAATAAATAGCGACATTTGCACTGACAGAGTTTCTCGACAATAAACCGACGAGGGATGGGTAGAAGAGTGTTGACAGGCAAAACAGTATGCTGGAAAATGGACTTTAGAACTTTGAGAATCTGACATCCTCACGTTCCTGTAGGTATTCTGTCTTAAAAGTGTCGCACATCTCAACAGGTGACACTACCATTGCACTTGTAATGGTTTAGCTTTCCTGGCTGGGGGAGGGGATGGGTCATCCCAGGTAGGAGGGTTAGATATGTCGATGCGTGACAGCTTGCCGGCGCGGCAGCTTGACAGCTTGACAGCTTGCCAGCGTTAATACGACGTGCACTGGAGAGGGGTATGCTCCTAACGCGCACTGGAGAGGGGGGCTACTTAAAGGGACACTACCACCTTCCAAAAAGTTCTCAAATGTACGCCATTTGTGGTGCAAAATATGAAGTAATTGCTGCTGAACACGATTTACCTTCGTTTCTCACAAAGTTGCTCAATTTAACAATCAGCTTTTAATATTTGGGCTTTATGACTCATATTAAAGAATTTGGGGGAAATTAGGAGAAAACCTTCACGCTCCATATGCTGCCACTAGTCTATGGCTAATAAGTATTGGCCAGAATGTAAAACAAGCTACTGTCATCACATTTAGTAAAGAGTGACACGTCATCGGCTCAGAATCCCCCGTTCCAAATACACTGGGGAACTGGGGATTTTACAGATAGTAGAAAATCAAGCTCAAAATTTCTTTGTGATTCCGACCTCAGGTGATTGTTTAAGTTATACTATACATAATTTCAATGCTAGCACTGAAAATCTACTCAACTCAAATTCTATGATTAAAGGGCCAATGTTTACATTAACATTATATTTGGTTGAAGATGGCCAGTTTTGCTGGATTTGCATTGAAATTAAGTAGTTGTAGAAGTTAAAACAACCCACAGAGGCCCAATCAAAGTAAATGGAGAGTTTGGTTATTGACATCTGCACCAAAACTGAGCCTAGTGTATTAGTTCTCCTCTTTAAAGCCGAATGTCGTCATCTCTTCTTTATCAAATGTTGCATGAAAAGTAGTCTGTATTTACATTTTGGCTTATACATAGCCATACACTAGTCATACATATTGCAGCTGTGAAGTTAATCCTATTTCCCAAATCCTCATATGTACGTCGATCAGCCCAAATACTAAAAACTTAGTTTTTCAGAAATTGCCAGCCAGCTGTTTGTGAGAAAATAAATGCAGAATCGTGTTCTGGCAGCATTAACTTCATGATTTTGCCACCACAAGCGGCGTACCTTGGACTTACTTTCAGACAGTTGAAACATTCCCTTTAAGGTTGCAGTAAGTCCCCTCTGAGATATCAGGAGTATAAGGAGCTAAAACGAATCAAACCAACAGGCAGGTAGTGGCAATGATGGTCTAACATTCTTTTAAAATTTAGGTACTTAGTCAATATCTTAATGCCAACGATCTTCAAAGGTTAAATCTAGCAAAAATGTGACCATTTGGAATACCCTCTATGACGTCGCAGTAACCCGCAATGTATCAAAAAGTGTGCCAGGGGATCAAACATTGACGTCGGCTACCGAATTACGTTGGAATCATCCCGATCTGACTGTTTGTTCCGAAGGTATCTCTTCGCCGACCTCGATTCTGGCCGCCATTTTGGAACTGAAATCCATATAACTCAAAAATTGACCGGCCGATTTCCATTTTTTACGTCAACCTATCTGCTATTGTGTTACCGTAAATGTCGCACTAAAACCACCGCCCTGCGTTGCTTCGTTTTCGAGCTACTCACGAAAAACATGTGCGTTGTGGCACAAGTGCCCCTTCCCTATCCAGTGCGCGTGTTAGAGGGCCTCATACCCCATATTAGGGCATTTTCAGTGTTGAGCGCTGGAGGGGTAAAAATAATAAGAATAACTGAACATCTATCAATTTTGTTGGTCAGATAAAATAATGGTGGATAATCCTATTCCCTTTCCACTCCCCTGAGGGGAGTGGAACTGAACGGAATGAGTAAGGGAGGGGAGTCCCATAGGCGTAGGAACGTTTTGAAAAGTGTGGGGGTGGGGGCAGCCACTGGTGGATCTTTCCGGCCTCCGTGGGGGCATCTTTGTGTGGCAAAAGGGCACATCATTTTTTATCCGTTTATTTGGACCGGTCAC
>VOPJ01015307.1:0-10499 GCA_014673585.1 Semibalanus balanoides
TTAAGGCGATTTAAGTTTTGTGTGAAAATATGCAAAAAGACGAGAAAAATGCGTAGATTTGTATGCGTGCGAACCCTACCCACAAAACCATAACATACTGCAGTTTTCAGATGAAAAACGCACCAGAGGGTCCTTTTTGAAACATAATTGAATAATAGGCGAGCCCAGGTAGGGTAAAAGTGGGCAAGGAAATAGTAATGTAAATTGAAGTTGCTGGTAAAATAATAAGTGTTGACTTGTTAGTATTATAAAAGCGGGAAATATTTCTACCAAAGTGGTTTGCGCCTCCCCAATTTTGATCCTGAATACGCCTATGATGAATTAAAATATTCAAAACGGAGCTATCGATGACCAGTAACTTATTCCTATTCCTTTGTAGCAGCATGACTGGGTTAATATTTTTAAATTTTGACTCCCTTTTTCGGAAACCTGGCACCGCCTATGGCACAAAAATATGTTTTACAACTGTGTCGTCTGATACAAAATAACGAATCATTGCATTTATCCAGAAAAAAACATCAAAAAGCTGTTATCGCTTTTACTTCACCCCCAAATTTAGTGACCTGCACACGCCTATGATTTTTGAATTTCTAAAATCGTCATCAAATATCATTATCCTACTCAATATCTATCGGTTCCTGTTAGTTGCGCTAAAATCGTTTGATAAACATGGCAGCTGTGTTGGATCAAAAATACATATATTTTGTTGTAGTTTTTGGCCCCCCATTGCCCCCTATTACAAATTTACGGAATCCATTTAGTTAGAAATGTAGATCGTGTTAAGGGAAATCGAACACCGTTTTAGTTTGGAAAATCAGACATAAACTAAGGCGGGTACGGTCCGTAGTAAGCCAGTGGAAATCCGTGAGTATAAGCCAGTATTAGCCAGTCGCCTATACTAGCGGACATCCCCGCCTTAGTTATTAGTTGATCCCTATGAATACCTAACAATCGATACAAAAATATCACAGTTAGTAACTACAGATGACTATCCCCAAGACATTTTGACTATTCCTACCTCAGGTAGGAAAAGCAGGAGTAAAACAAATACAAAATCAAGTTTCTGACTCAGTGATATGGTAGGTATGTACCTACCTAATCCTTTGGCCAAAAACACAGGCAAAAGGTCACATACCAAACTATTTTAACATCAGAACCACAATTGGACTGATATGCGAATATGAAACGTAGTACAAAAAAACGTACATACCTCCAGTTTGTTCCGCCAGATCAGGCACCAAACGTGCTGCAAACAGCACAGCCCATCCACGCCTTCTTCACAAAAGCAAATGCCGTCGCCAAAACCACGCGCGGCGTTGGCTAAATCTGCTAGCTCTTTTATCAGCAACGATAAAACCATCCTAAAGCAGCAGGATGCTAACAAGCTAAGAAAAGCATGTTCAAGTTGGTATTTTTCCCACCAAATTTAATGAAGCATATATAGGTGCTTAGACCACTCTAAGTTAGATCAACCTGCTTGAAATGTTTGTGCTTAGGTCAGAACCACTTAACGCTCCGTGCATTGGTGCTTCGCTGCATAGTCAATGTGTTTATTCTAGCACCAGGGAAGCCGGGACGCGCATGTTAGAGTACGGCCGCATTTTCCGCTACAGATCTTGTAGAAGCAGTTAGTGAGGCTGATGATGCAAATGTAGAGCATTTGAGTGCTTGAACGCACCCCAGGTTCTCTGTTCCCAGAACCTAGCATCCGGATAGCACCCCGAGGTGCTAATCTTTTTTTTACATTACAGGTCGGACTAAGTCCCCCTCAGGCCACAGGGCGACCCCGTCGGGGTCGACCAAAAGGCCCCTCAGCTGCCGAGGACCCCTCAGGCCACCAGGAGGCACTCAGGCCACCAGAGAGAACCCTTCAGGCTACAGAGGGCCCGTCAGGTAGAAGGGGGCCTTCAAGCTGGTCGAGAAACCCTCTGACCACCAGAGAGCCCCTCATTAAAACATAGGGCTTTCAGACCTACAGAGGGCCTCTCATCTCATGCCGAAAGAGTGCCCCCTCAGACCGATAGACAATCCCTCAAACCGACAGAGGATACATCAGACCGATCAAGGGCCCTCTCATGCCGACCGAGGATCCTTTCAGGCTTATAGATGGCCTCTTTGACCAAAAGAGGAACCTTTCAGACCGACAGATGGCCCCTAGACCGACAGAGGACATCTCATGCCGACCGAGAGGCCCCCTCAGGTCGACCGAGGGCCCCCTCAAGCTGACTAAGGGCCCTCTCAGGCCTAATGAGGGCACCTTAGACCGATAGAGGGCCCTTCATGCCAACCGAGGGGTCCCCTCAGGCCGACTGAGGGCCCCTTCAGACCGGCAGAGGGCCCCTCATGCCGACCGAGGGGCCCCCTCAGGTCGACTGAGGTTCCCCTCAAGCCGACTGAGGGCCACTTTAGACCGGAAGAGGTCACCTCAGGCCGACAGAGGCCCCAACGAGGGCCCCACGCAGGGACGTGGAAACCATAAGGGCAGTGGGGGCGACTCGCCTCCTCAACTTTCGGGGAGGGGGCTCGTCCGTTCGTCTGCTCGTCCGTTCGTCTCCGACAGATAGACGTCTGCTCGTTCGTCTGCTCGTTCGTCTGCTCGTCCGTTCGTCTCCGACAGATAGACGGAGCAGAGCCGCCAACTTTAGCCACCATGCAGACTACAGTAGGCGATGTCGCCGCGCGTCTCCGTCCCCAGTGGCGGCACGTGCAGCTCAATTCCGGGGCGACTCGCCCCCTCAACCTGGGGGCGACGCCCCCCCCCACTTTGGAGCTAAGTGTCGGCCTTCCCCCGTCTTTTACCATGATTTTTTAACTCTGAATTAGATCAACGGCATTGTCTACGGAAATTTGTTTATGTTTTGTAGAACAAAGGGGCATTTTCAACTTTCAAGCAAAAGTTTAAATATAGAAAATTAAACTGCATTGATTTTGGAGCTAGTTTTGCACCTTTCCATCTGTACAGACACAGTGGCACCGCGCATTTGACTATCGTAGCATGGAAACACTGCGAAATAGAGCGCATCACCTCTCATAGGATATGTTTATTCGTCGCAACGTTGATAGATTTATTCATTGGTCACAATGTTGTATTGTTTTGTGGATGTAAATGCTACTATTCATTAATTATTACTTCGCCACATAGTCAATAACATTCAGCCTTTTGACATGGGGTAGGTCAGGGTGGTTCATTTGTTTTTAAGCAAAACGCGCTATTACAGATTATGATGTCGGCTCTGATTTCTTGACGTTCAGCAGAAAAAGAGTCGGCCAGGGGTCGAAAACAGGAAAAGTGGTCACCAACGAAATTCCGGATCAAGCGAGGCGGTCGTCGGCATTGACGCATCCAGAACGGGTGGCGATATATCGGAGATAGATGGCGATATATTGGGTGAACGGCTGGCGATATATGGCGATAAATCCTGTTGGCGATATAACGGGTGGTGATGACAGCAACATATCGCTTCTTTTAGCCATCGTTTTTGCTACCTCAGGTTCGCCAAAAAGTTCGCCCCCCCCCCCAACTTGAAAGTAGTTTCCACGCCCCTGGCCCCACGACACCACGATGGGGGCCCCTTTCAGACCCGAGAAGGGCCCCTCTGAGCCGCCACGGGGGGGGATTATTGATTTATTTGCCCCAAATGCCCCCCCCCACCGGCTGCGCTCCTGATTGGCTTGAAGGAAACTGAACTTTGAACGATGATATTGGGCGACAGGGCGCTAATAAAAAGCGTACTTCAAGGTGTTTATCAAATCCGATTGCTCTTAAAGATATCAAATTGTGCATTGAACAGACAGTACCTATCCCTTGAATGAAACTATTGAGACGCTGAACTAAATGCAATTTTCTATAATATTTGAGATAGGCGAAATTTTCGAAATTGGTCTAAAATCCCCAGGAACATCCCTATGGTCATCTTTGTAGACCGGTGTGACAACTGATTCTTTCAATTATAAACAAATCAACACCGGTGAATGCTTGGTGTCGTTCTTTGCCAACAGATAGATTGCATGTGTTTAGATGACCAACCAGTAAACGATGTACCCAGCGTTGGTGGTTTAATGGTCAGCATAGCTGCCTTCCAAGGAGTTGATCCGGGTTCGATTCCCGGCCAACGCAACCGTCTTGATGGAATCGAGAACAATTATTTGCAGACTGCCGGTCAGTCAAATCGTACTACCAGTTCTGTCCCATCCCTGTGTTCCAGTAGCGCCAGTAAGACGCCTATTAGTGGCAGGCTCCTCAGCTCCTGGCTACCATAAGTGACAAGGGGGCAGATTCTGCCCCCCGGAAACCTCGAGATCTAACTGTCAGATTTTCACAAATCAAACGGCACTCGATTCCTCTCAACACGATCCAAGGGTGGCGCAAAGGGGGAGGCGCGGGAAGACGGCGCCTCCAACACTTTTTGATTTAAACATTACGCCCTATGGAACGTTGCGATGGAAAAGAATCCGTCTTTAAAATGCTAATTCCCCCCCACCCTTACTTTTCGGCGGGTGACGCGCCCTTGAAACACGATTACATTTTGCAAATAAATCAATTACATAAAATCTTTAATAGGGGCAACGAAGGGGCCAAAAATACAAAAATAGTACGTATTTTGATCCAACACAGCTGCCATGTTTTTCAACTGATTTTGACGCAACTAGGGCGGTCGATATATTTTATAGATGTAGGAGATTGACATGGTGTGTATTCTATAGGCCTGGTAGGCCCGAGCCTACCAATAATTTCACATTTAAATTGACTCTATGGTGTTGCATGGTAGAATGACATCAGAAATCTAAAATTAGCATTGAAGCCTTACCAATCATTTTCAGAAACTGACGCCCGTGGAGATTGATATATGATGACGAGTTTTTACATTTCGAAAGTCCATAGGCGTGTGAAGGTCATTAAATTGAGGGTGAAGTAAATGCATACTTTCAACCGTTTTTTACGTTTGTTTTTTTCTGGAGAAATGAAATGGTTCGTTATTTTGACACCAGACAAAAAGGTTATTAGGCATATTTGTTGCCATAGGCGGTGCCAGGTTACCGAATAAGGGGGGGGGGGGCAAATATAAAAATATTGTCCGCAGTCATGTTGCTACCAAGCAGACTTGTGAATGATTCTGATTTAATAATTATTTTCGATTGAATCATTCATAGCACAATGAATCACTATTTTTTGGGGGACAGCAGAAACTAAACAAACGATAGCGCACCCTCATAATGGGGAAAGGGAACTGAGTCAACACATGACAAATCACTTTCAGCCAGTGCAGCGGCGTCACCATAGGGACAGGGGTAGCAGACTGCCACCCCTGCCGTGACACAGGGGTGGCATAGTCACCTCTAAAATTTAGGCCACCGTCTACGTTTTACCGGAGCTATTTTTACAACATTTTGGACTCTGACGCTGACAGCTTTGAAGTTTGAACATACCTATATGGAACAACTGCTACCTCGATATCGACGGAGCCGCCATGCATACCAATGTGCCTGGATTCCGAAGTTGGATCTGGGATCCAAGTGGATCCCTCGCCATAAAATATATCAGGATCTGAGATCTTTGTGGATCCCTTGTATATTTTGCTCCAAGATAGTCCCATGTGGATCCGAGACACAGGACACAGAGATCAGGTATCCAGCTAGATCCGGATCCAGACACATGGTGTCTGGCTGTTGGTGTCTGGCTGTCCTGGCTTCTGGGCTGTCTGGCTGCTGGCTGTCTGGTGTCTGGCTGTCGGTTCTGGCTGTCTGGCTGTCTGGCTGTCTGGTGCTGGCCTGTCTGGCTGTCTGGCTGATTGGCTGTCCTGGCTGTCTGGCTGTCTGGCGGTCGGCTGTCTGCTGTCTGACTGTCTGGCTGTCTGGTGTTGGTGTTCTGGCTGTCTGGCTGTCTGGCTGTCTGCTGTCTGGCTGTCTGGCTGTTCTGGCTGTCTGGCTGTTGGCTGTCTTGGCTGTTGGCTGTTGCTGTCTGGCTGTCTGGCTGTCTTGCTGTCTGGGCTGTCTGGGCTGTCTGGATTGTCTGGCTGTCTGGATGTTGCTGTTGGCTGTCTGGCTGTCTGGCTGTCTGGCTGTCTGGCTGTCTGGATGTCTGGCTGTCTGGCTGTCTGGCGTCTGGCTGTCTGGTGTCTCTCTCCCTCTCTCTCACTCATCTCTCTCTCTCTGTCTCTCTCTCTTCCTTCATCAGTCTCTCTTCTCCAAACACACCACACACACAACACACACACAACACACACCACACACACACATACAACAACACACACCACACACACACACATCCACACACAAACACACACAACACACACACACACACACACACACAACACACACACACACCACACAGCACGCAAGCACGCACGCACGCACGCACGCACGCACGCACGCACGCACGCACGCACGCACGCACGCACGCACGCACACAGGGATAACAACTGTGAATAGACGAATGTCATTTTGGCGAATACATATTGTCGAAGGACACTTTGACGACATGTTCTTTGACGACATGTTAATATGCCGAATGCTTAATGGCGAATGTACTTTTGTCGAAATGCTTTTTTGCCGAATGTAAAAATGTGGAAATGTCTTTTTGCCGACATGTTAAAAGGTCGAAATCTCATTTTGTCGGAATGCAAAAAATTATAAATGCTTTTAGACGAATGTCATTTTGACGACATGTGAAAAGATCGAAATGTATTTGATGAATGTTTAATTTTACGCCTGTGAAAAGTCAAAATGTTCTTATGACGTATGACTTTTGCCGACATGTGAAAAGAATCGATATGCACTTTCAGAAAATGTATTTTTTGTCGACATGTAAAAAAGTCAACATGTTTTTTGACGAATGTTCATTTGCACGAATGTGAAAAAGATGAAATGCTCACTTGCCGAAATGTGATTTTGGGATGACATGTGAACCAGTCAAACGTCTGTTTGACGAAGTCATTATGACGACAGGAAAAAGACGAAATTTATTTTTGTCGTTTTTTTGTCCGACAATGTAAAAGGTCTAAATGTCCTTTTGACGAATGTCATTTTGCCGACCACGTGAAAAGAGCGAAATGTATTTTTGTCAAAATGTTATTTGGAAGATATGTGAAAAATCAATTTTGCCAAATGTTATTTTGTTGGCATGTGAAAGGGTCGAAATGCCTTTTTGACGAGCTGGAGCGTATCCCACTCTACTGGCACGCCTGCGACGAAGCTAAATAACAAAGTAACTGCTATAGCATGAAAATCCGAATTAAACATGTTGCAAACATACACTCATAAAAATGGAGATCTATTTTTCGTAATTTCAGCCGACCACCTCTCAAGAATCCTCGGTGACACTCCTCCGAACTGTTGTGAGATAACTATTTTATTTCTTATATGTGTATATGCTACAGAATATCGCGTTTTTTTGCGTGTGTTTTTTTAAGTTTTTTTACACCAAAAATATAAATTACGCTTTTCCGAGAAAAAATCCTGAAACAAGAGACTTTTGATGAAAAAAGATGTGGCTATAATAGGTGAACCGGAAATGACGTCAGAGTGACGTCATGTTCTGCGTTTTCTGTTGAAAAATGAGGATTTGCGGGAAACGCTGTAAAAAGTGCAGTTTTGATGATAAACTCAATTGTCATACACCAGTTCAGTGCATACACCATACGACAGGTAATAAATTGGGCTATCAAACTGCTATCTCGGATTTTTGAAATTTGTCGCAATTCAAAATTTTGAGAAATCCAAAGACATAATTTTTTGTTTAAAAAAAATCCAAAAAATATTTGAATAAAAAAAAACGGAATAAATATTATTGAGATGATCCCAATAAATGTGTGTGGCAAGTTTAAAGTCAATATCTTCAAAAATGATTGCGTGACAACCTTTCAAAGACAAAATTATACCACTTTTACTGCATAACAATAAGTGAAAATTGCATTTCCGTTTTTTTTTCCTTTTTCTTCAATTTGTATGGGAAAACATGTTCTAGGGCCATTATTCGCGTTATAATCGATAAACGAACCCATAAACATGTAACTCCTAATGGCCGAATCTTTAGTTTGACCTCGTGACCTCGGATGACCTTGACCTGACCTAAAGCCAAAATGAGCTAAGAATGGTAATTAAAAGTGTCAAATGCATGAATCATACCAATTTACAAACTTCTTATGCGTTTAATATCGCATTTTTGCGCGACAATGCCGACCACCGGACTTTGATGGCACGGTCAAACATTTTTTATTTACGTGACCTGTGACGTCATTGGTGACCCTGAGGATAACAATATTAGGTTTCCCTCGACAAATTTGATAGGACTATCGAATGTCGTTATATTTTTTTAGATCGGGTTAGTAGTTTTGGAGATCAGAGGGGGGCTATAAATAGCCTCCCCCTAGTAAGTCGCGTTACAGAATATACCCCAGTAACGGGCGGGTTAATAAATGGATACTAAATTTCTAATTTTGTACTTAAGACGTCAAACTAATGTAGGAAAAAGTACCCGAAATTTCGAGTTGGTAGCGCTGTTTGTTTTTGAGCTATTTTAAAAATACCTGAGAGGAAATACCTGAGTTTTTAGCCTTCCAGCCAATGACGGGCTACCCCGCGCAGCGTAGGGGTCTCCAGCCGAACGCGCGGCGTAGTGGGGGGTAAATTTTACCCCCCTCTTATCTTCCGAACCAATAACCGCAGCGAGACGCGCAAGGCAGCGATCGAAAGCTCTCATTGAGATGAATCTATTGCATACCCGATTTTTAAAGTTAGGTTTCATGTCAGGTAACGGTCAAGTCATATAACAAAATCGAGTTATTTGAGTTAATGATTCATACTTTCAAAATAAAAATATTTTGATTGAAGACTAATAATCACATACAGCTCTCAAAGATATGCGCAATCTCCCGGCATCAATTTAAATTGAAATTGTATGCAAAGATCAAGTCAAGTTCAATTCACAACTTCAGCCAACAAATAACCTGGACACTGATCGGGCCAATGGTTAAACCCATTGCTGCCCGATCAGTGCCCAAGTAATTGTTGGCTGGGAAGAGCGTCCACTGTTACCAAGAGGTCTAGACTACGACACATGTTTTAGGGTTAATTTACATGTATAATTTGATATGGCCAGCAGCCAATTTCCCACACCTGAAACCATACAGCGTAAAGGTCAGGTCATCTAAGGTCAAACTTTAAAACTGACTATTTTTAATAAACAAGGCATGGTCCTTGACCAGTTTTGCCTCATTAATACAGCAATGACATTTATGTTTTTTTATCTGGTCAAAAATATAAAAAACGCTATTTAAAAAATGACGTCAATAGTTACCTATACTTCGGAAACAATCAGTCACTAAAAAATATATATATTGGTTTTAATTTTGGTTATGGTATCTCTTATACTTGGTTCTCTCATATGTATTCTACTTATTTATTGTCTTGAAAGTTTTTTTTATTTTGTGGGGATTTGTTATACTTATTTTTATTTTGAGGGGTTAAAAACACACAAAAATTGGATATCTGAGATTTTTTGTAGATAATATAATGTCCTTCCTTTTGACGGTTTTCGTTAACAATTTGTCTGAGAGCTATTTTGTCTACAATTTCTCAATCATGTATCGTTTTTCACCAAAAATTGCTGGACGTGACGTCATTAAAACGTTATTAACTCCCCAAAGTTCTGCACAATTTGCGATGGATTTTGTTTGGGAGACGTCAAATTGATGGTACATATGTTACATACAATTTCAAGCCGGTATCTGTCATATTTTTTAAGTTATTTAGAAGAACCGGGAGGGGGTAAAATTGACCCACCCTACGTCGCGCGGGATACCCAAGGTAAGCAATCAATGATTATAATATCCAAATGAAGGAATTGCTCTGTGAAGG
Organism: Semibalanus balanoides; assembly: GCA_014673585.1. NCBI lineage: Eukaryota > Metazoa > Arthropoda > Thecostraca > Balanomorpha > Balanidae > Semibalanus > Semibalanus balanoides. The sequence goes on from VOPJ01015307.1 coordinate 9,856, forward strand.
AAAATGTCTAAAGGGCATCCACGTATGTTTGTGCGCAACAAAGTAAATATAGCTTGATTTCATAATAGCCGTTTTCACGATGGGTTATTTTGCGCGAAATGTTTTAAAACATTTTCAAATGTTTTAAAATGTTTTAGTGTAGCCGCTTTCACGATGACTAATCGGTGAAAAAATGTGTAAACCCTCGCCCTACGTCCCATAGGGCGAGAGGTTAAAAAATTTCTCGCAAAATTAGCCCATTTTGTTGAAGACGGCTACCACTGAAACATTATTTAAAACATTTTAAAATGTTTTTTAAAACATTTTCGCTCACAAATAAGCCATCATGAAAACGGCTAATGCTAAATTATGATCGTTTGGCTATTCACAAACTACTAAACATTACTATGTCCTCTGCAACAGCTAAAATGAAATATACTATTATATTATTATAAATGAAGAAGATATCAAAGCTTTAACAATCATAACAAGCGTTTATATCAAGTTCTTACATTGATCGCTTCGCAAATGCTTTGCAAATGTGTTAAAGGGACACTGTCCACTTAAAGTAAAATTTAATATGTTAAAGGGATTATACGGGTTTTTTTTCCCAGAATAATTGAGTTACATAGTAAAACGTACTTATAAAGGTGGTAGAAGGCCCA
>VOPJ01015318.1:0-18525 GCA_014673585.1 Semibalanus balanoides
TCTTTGGGGGGGCCATGGCCCCGTGCCCCCCCGGGATCCGCCCCTGAAAGAAGGTACCTACTATAACATGGAAATATATATTGAAATGCTGCAAAGATGCTTTTTTCGTCATTTCAGCCGATTCCAAGTTAAAAAATTTGGTGACACCCCCGCGAATTGGTTTGAGATAAACGTTATTAGTATGTACTTATATGTGTATATTCCGTAGCATGTATGCTACAAAGGATTGCGCTTTTGCGTTAAAGAAGCTCTAATACCAAAAAAGGTGACCGGCTCAAATCCGGGGAGAAAAAAAATGGGGTACCATTTTTACAAAAAAATTACCCCAAAACCGACGGGTGGATCCGCCAGTGTCCGTCCCCCCCACTCAAAATGTCGTGGCGACGCCCCTGGATGTATCTACTATCTACTCTGAAAAGGCCCGCGACTGACCCTGCTTCTTTTCCCTAGCAAGGCGAAAAATACCCAAGAGAAGTAACCGCTGTTTTCCGTGATATTCTACCCTAGAAAATAATACCTAGAAAAAGTTGCCAGATTATCTCAACATTACATTTCAAAACACGCCTGCGGGCATGAGGCATACCGGGGGGTCCAAAGTCCAGTTGGTAGCATGGGCGTGACTTCTCCCTCTGGCCCATAGGGTTAAATGCCACTTTTCAAGCCAAGTTTTCGAGACTTTCTTCCGAAGAAACATATAAAAGTCGAATTATAGAAATATAGTTTGAACGGGTTTATTTCGATTTCGGGATCAAAAATGTCAAGCCCAATCAACGGTTCTCAAGTTATTTAGCGAAAGTATGCGATCGGGTCGGCGCCGACTGCTTTCTGTGAGTACAACATGGGCCGCGCTCATTAAGACAACTCGACCAATGGGGTCGCAGCGCCACTGCTTAACCCATACCGCTGATATATAGGTTGACGATCCGAAACAAAAGCGCCATAAACACGCCGAGAAAAGATGCAAACATATCCTGGTAATACTTATTCAGATCTGGTTTGTGACCAAGGTATTCGGTTGTGACCTTCACTTTTTGGTATGTTTTTTAGTCTTTATAGTATATTTCTGGTGTATACTAAAGAAAAACTTTGGAGTACCCAGTATTCTAGTGCCCTGAGGCATACTACCGTGCGGGCATACGGCTTTGGGTGCGGCTTTGATTCTGGATGTAAGGCTATTTTCTTTAAGAATTACCTTTACTTATGTGGTTAGGTTTATCTACTTTTCCCCACCATGACCAGGTATATTTGTGAAAATCATGTTTTATCTTCGCTATTTTAAGCGCTACTTTAAACGCTACTATTAAATTGAAGGTTGTGATAATTCTGACTTAAAACTCATTTTGTTTGGGTCTTATTATTTCTGCTCTTTTGCAGGCTCAGGATATGCTTTCAGACACAACATTTATTAAATTGATCAAGTTTGTATTTCTCCATTAAGTGTCAATTTCACCATTATGTTAAAATTGAAATTGTTTTACTTTATATTTGTTCAACATAAGGATGCATTGTAATGTGTGACTTATTCCAGGACTGAGAGTGCTGTAGTCTTATCTGGGGAAGCTCTCGGCTGGTCTGAGATGAAGCTTGCAAGGTCTGAGGGCCTTCAGGCCATTCACTAGCAAAACAGTTTTGTCCAAGGGGCACTAAACGTCCCAAGGGGGTCCCTAGGGACCCCTCTTGGCTATCTCTCTGGCAATAGTATCCAACAAAGAGACGGAAACAACGAATCTACCACCATTAGTTATTAGTTAATCCCTAAAATATATCTACCAATTGATCACAAATATGGGCTATATACGTCCGACGTCCCGCCTTAGTTATTTGTTAATCCCTATAATATACCCACCATTTGGAAGTATTACCCAATTATCTCACCACAAACAGTTTGCTAACCGATCCGTTTCAACATTGTTTACAACCCCCTCGTTTAACTGCGCTGAACTAGTGTAGACGGTAAGGGCGCTTGATAGCCTCAATGAGCTTTAGCGGCCCCAAAAACGCCCAATAACATCACGCTAAGCACGATACCCCAGCCCAACAAGTTAACTCGGGCATGAGATCGGGCACAATGGTTTAATCCCATTTTGCCGATCAGTGCTTAAGTTAATTGCTGGCAGGGTAAGCAGAGCAGGTACCTATCTCCCACAGTTCAGCACTCAACATCAGCTATTGTATTTTTTAAACAAACTGTTTAAATCACTAGATAAACAACTATAGTTGTTATAAAGATAAATCACTATGAAGCCTATCCTATAGGCTTCACAGTGATTTATCTTGATATATCAAAATACTTTGACTGCATCTGGCATCCTGGCTTACTTTACCTTACCTACCTTACCTTACCTTACGGTGATCGGGTTTGTGAAAGGCCCTAAGGCCTGGAGGTCCCGCTCTCGTCAAGCGATCATATGTTCCCTAACTGTCTCAACATTGTGCGGTATACAGGTTACCGGATCAGTGGCCCAGTGGGCATCGAAACTGGCCTTGAATGAGTTTCACCGTGGGTGAACAGACCACTTTGGCTGGCAGGCGGTTCCAGTCATTCACTACCCTAACGGCGAATTACCCTAACGGCGAAATTAACGGCACTGATTTTACAAATGTAAAATCAGTGCAATTTGTCAGCAAATGTTTTGTCATGGCTAAAATCATACTTAGATAACCAAAGACAATGAGAAAGAGTTAACAGTATGTTCAGTCAATGGCAGACTATTAACGCCGGGTGCGCCCAAGGCTCGGTGCTGGCCCCCTGCTTGCGTCTTGCACAAATACTTAGGCATATCCAGGTGTTGGGCGTCAGTCACGTGACTTTGGACCCAGGATTTCGCTTGCATTGAAACTGTTGTTAATTATCATTAAATGATAACAATTAAATTTTACCACCATTAAAAAAGCAAAACTAGTTTATGTTCATTGAATTAAATTGCGTCTCTTTGGAAAAAGTGTGGCCAGAATAAGTTATACAAAATCATTTCGATAAAAAATGTTCAGATTAACCATTGTTTTCCCATTCCGGCGAAAAACGCGATGGACCCGCAAACCACTGGAAGTGCGCTTCGCCACAAGCGCTCGTGCGCCGAATCGTTCATGTGACCGAGCTCAGACGCCCTCACCTTAATTTATATTGGCCTTGGGCATATCAATATCTGTGGACCTCAGATTCAAGAAATGTTACAACATAATAAGGTAGACGCACTTTGATATATCCAATTAGGATTCTTGGGATTATACTATATTGCCATCATTCAACCTCTGTTCGATAGGAACTGACTCCGATAGGTGGCCACGCCAGCCCAGAGCAAATTTCCGTAGATGGCGCTGGTACTTGTGTTCTACAGAAACTAGTCAAATCGGCTCACTAGAATGGTCCACGGGTATCGGACTCACCAGGAGATTTGAGTATAGATTGACCGCCGGCTACAGACATCTATCGGAGCGATCGAGAATCATTTGTGGATGTATACATGACTATATCATGATATACATACTGCGCAGATGCTATCGATGAGGCACCAAGGTCGTGAAGTAAGAAATTGAAATGTTATTTAAAAAAGATTTATTATATAGTATCTGAACGCTGCTGTAATAGTACATGCAATGGAAGTAGGGATAGAGATATACTACACCAGAGTTGTATTTTATTTAAGGTTTTTTACGTGTTCTCGATACGATATAGATATATATAGATACTATAGCGGCAACACCATAGAAAAGCGAATTTTACGTAGATAGATACATGGCTTGCTGACTTACTAGACGATCATATGTCATCAGATCCTTAGTGAGTGCTATATATTATGAGGGGCTTGCACGGTTAGTGACTCCATGCAAGATGCTCTTAAGGAAAAAGTTAACCTTCAACATGGGTTTTGAACTGAGATAGCAGTATTGTAGCCCGTGTTGAAAACTCTTCACTGCAAGTTTTCTGGGCTGAAAGGGCTCCCCAGCCGAATATATTTGACTTTTTGTCGAAGGACTGTGGGCCTCACACGCCTGGGCAGAGGCTATTGTGGGCCGCACACAGCTGGGCAGAGGCTGTACAGTAATCTTACGCGAGCTATACATTCAATCTGATTGGCTGAGCCGCGTTTGACGTTTGCGGAGAGTACGCATTAGTTTTGATGAAATTAATGATGTACGCCTTCTGTCTGAATCGGCTGCGATGTATGGCTATTTTTTGACATTATGAAAGAGTTTTATTTTAAAACTATTAATCAGAAAAAAAAAAATCAGTCAAGGTGAACCTATTTCCTTTAAAATTGACCATTGGATGAGAAGGACTGAAAACGCGTAGGGAGATGCACAAAGTTACTTACTTTTATAATTTAGCTGACACGAGAAGCAAAGCGCCCGATTTCGTTATAGGACTACTCCCAGACAACAGACAGTATAACATGGACAGGACACTTATAAACGTGCACAACCTCACACAACCACAAGGCCATCTCGCCTCCTACAAAGCATTTCCTTCATTTCCTCCTTATTGGACAAGTGGAACTAACTCCCTAACAACATTCGAAACCTACCTACCTCGAAAAGCTTCATGAAGGCTGTCACTTTTTTATAAATTTAGTCCGAATGTTTTGTATGGATGGCTTTCCGCGGTCAGAACCCGCGCTAAGCAGAGCTTGTTGCGCTGTTTGTCCTGATCTCACGCACCGATCGCCGCTCTGTTGCGGGCAGATTTAGAGAAACGAAAGTGTACGTTGCCCCGACATACTGGACAGTGTGGACATGGTTCGCCCGCTCGCTGACGTCACCTGGCCTATAGTGCGAACCGTGCCCTACCAGGATAGGTCAGAAGACCAGCGCTCTCCCACTGAGCTACAGGGCGGACAGGTCACTCAGAGACTCTGTAGCCCTAAACCGCCACATTATTACGAATGTGGTTGCAAATTCGGTAATGTTGATGTTCGCCGTACCAGGTTGCATCTTGGAATGTCCTATTTGAATGGCCACTTGTTCTCAATTAATAGTAACAAAATACAATCCCCAAAATGTTGCTGTGGATTGAGTTCAAAAACACATCCCACTTTATTTTCAGTTGTCCCATGTACCCAAATCAACGTAATCGTCTTGCTATTGAAATGCAAAACATACTAACCAACTATAACACCTTTAGTGATGGAGATAAGCTCGATACTCTTCTGCACGGAAAGGGTTTCGGTGGGGCTGAGGGGTGGAGGATCGAAACAGTGTTCCACTCGTTTATTAGACAGCGGTTTCAGTAAAGCCACTGTCCGGCCAGTCTGGGCGGGTCCTGGTCGGCCGCGGGATGGAGCGTGCGGGCGCCTGAGTTCGCTTGCAGCGGTGTTGGGGAGTATATATGCGATGTTCATGTAGATATGTGAATAAGAAAGGTGCCATATTATAGGTGCTTTCATGGTGCACCTTCGCACCAAATGCCCATCTTGTTTACAATGTTGTGTTTTTTTTAGCCTGAAATGAACAAATAATAATAATGATGATGATGATATGAATGATGACGGCCGCAGAAGGAACTTGAGCTTGCTGTCCAGGCTCTTCTCGGTGGTGAACATAAGCGTAGATGCAGTGATGGTGTGCTTGGTGGCCAGGGCCACTCCCCCGTAACCGCGGCTGTCGGAGCGGTCAGCGCGGTGGAGGGTGTAGCCTGGGATGACTAGGAGTCTGATTGGTGCTATTCTGATCCACAGATCACACATCATTACAGCCTTGCTCTGGTCGGATGACACCCGCCGCCGGAGGTGGCCGTGTGGCGGCGGAAGTGAGCAGCACCGCGCGCCTGTCACTATCAGTGTGACGGTGACGTGTGTCGTCCTTCCGGTCTTATCTGGGCCGCCGGCAGGGGGACGGTAGCGGGTGCAGCCGGCCGGTTTATCAGAAGGCGGCAGCGCAGCGCCATCACGGACCAGCAGCAGCCAGGAGCAGTGAGGAGAAGATGGAGCGGCCGATGGCCAGGTGCTGTGCGGTGGACTTCATTGACGCCCTGTTCACCGACAGTGACCTCATAGACGACCATCCGGCCTCCGGGCTGGCCTACACCACCAGGCCTGAACTGAATGACGCAGACCGCCGGCTGGTGGAGTGACCTTCGTTGTCGGTCCGCCCTAAACCCCAGTCTGAGTGGCGGGTGGTGTTCCTCCTGGGCGGGGTGGTGTGCGGCCCTGTCACCTCAGCGCCAAGACCGCGGGCCACCGTGATGGCTATTCATAAAGCATGAAAGAGCCTCCGAAACACAGTGGGAGGCGGTGGGATTAAATTCTCGAGAGGCGGCGGGATTAAATACAGAAAGATGGTGGTCCTCAGCTGGTGCAAGGCCAGAGCACGGTGGACTGACTCATGTTGGAGGTGGTGGCTTCATCCTGTGGACGGCGGGGGCGGACTGCAGCAGCCCACAGTCTGCGCCACAACTGTGGGCTAAGACCACCGGCAGCCCCGGCCTCGTCACTCTCCACCAGGTTCGAACATCTCAGTGCAGCCATGAGGCACCGCTGCCGACGCTGTCAGCCGACTCGGTCCGCCAGCTGATGGAGCAGCACTGCCGGGTTCGAACATCCCAGTGCAAGCCATGAGGCAACCGCTTGGCCGACGCTGTAGCTGACTCGGTCCGCCGGCCTGATGGAGCAGCACTGCCGGGTTCGAACATCCCAGTGCAGCCATGAGGCACCGCTGCCGACGCTGTCAGCTGACTCGGTCCGCCAGCTGATGGAGCAGCACTGCCGGGTCTCGTATGCCGGTGAGATCACCCCCTCCGGCCCTGCAGTCAATGGCAGTCGGTCAGATGATGCAGACGGCGGTGTTGACTTCGTGCCCTGCCTCAGCGGTAAACGGTGGCCAGCTATGGAGGAGTTCCTCTGCCGCCACTGGGAGACCGATTTCCCGCCGGCGGCGGCGCGATGCAACATCTGCCAGTTCGGCGTGCACCTGTTGCCAACAGGATGCCCGGGCAGTGACACCCAACAGTCTGAGTGGCGGGTGTCGTTCTCCTGGGCGGAGGTGGTGGCGGCCCGTCGCCTCAGCGCCAGACAGCGGGCCACCGTGATGGCTATCAAAAGCATGAGCCATCTGAAACACAGCGAGGAGGCGGTGGGATTAAATCTTTGAGGAGGCGGCGGGATTAAATTATTGAGGAGGCGGCGGGATTAAATACGTTAAGACGGCGGTCCTCTGGCTGGTGCAGGACCGGCCCAGTGACCGCTGGACAAGCGTCATTGACGGCGTCCAGATGGTCCTGGACTGGCTGGAGCGCCACCTCTCTGCCGGCAGCCTGCCCTGCTGCTTCTGACGGACATTGACCTGATGGCGGGCATCAGCACGGACGACCTAGAGGACATAATACAGACCGTCAGGATGAGGAGACAGGCCACCCACCCGTCTCCTGATGGCCAACTGTGAGAAGTGGTTCCTGGAGTTCCTGCTGAAGGGCGGGTCGGAGCCGCTCTCAGTGCGTCAGCTGCGGCTCAGTCTGGCGCGGCAGCTGATCCGGCTGGCTGTGTGGTACGGTACCCTCTTCCGCCCCACCGCTCCCTGCTGACAGTGTTGGGTAGCGTCCTTCATCCCTGCTCTGCCCCGCCTGTCGGAGCACAGCCTGCTGCAGTGGCGTCACCGCTGTAACTCGGGCACATACAAACAGCAGTGCTTCCTGCTGCAGGCCCCGGCTGATCGGGTGAGTGGGGTGCGGCTGACCTCACTCAGCGGTGACATGTTCACCTGGCCGGTGACACCGCTGCTGGCCCTGCTCACCGAGTCAGACCTGCAGCGCCTGCTGGGTGACCGGGCCGCGGCAGACGCCTGGTGTCGTCAGCAGCTGTGCCGACCCCCGGCGGAGCGGCCGGCCGACCTGACCGCCGAGCTGGACAGCCTGCCCTGCATCAGCTCCGGGCCGGCCACTGCAGTGGCTCGGAGCTACCGCGCCCAACTGAGCCTTAACGGCTACGCCCGGGATCCAACGACGACGACGACGACGAGCTGGACACGCCGTAGGGCCCGGACAGAGGTGCAGCTGCAGCCCGAGCTGCTGCTGCGGGCCGTCAGCGAGGCCGTGCCGGACAGGAGGGTTGTGTGGCAGAGACTGGACCACAGGCGTGCGGAGCGGTGTAGAGTCAACTACACACCACTGCCCACCGACCAGCACCGCCGGCAGCTGTTAGAGCAGCACATCAGGACTCAGATGTGATCTGGAGGCGTGCCTCCGCAGTGATGTGCCAGAGATGGACGTCCGACGGCCGCCACCATGGCCCGCTTCTGGCGGCGAGATCTCCGACACCAGCTGTCTGGTGACCGCCTGCGGGCCAAATACACCGCCGTCACCACCCGGCGGACCGACAGATGGCAGCTGCTGCAGTACGTGGTGCTGGACAACCCGACTGAAGGTAAGAGCCGCCGCCAGCGCGGCCCGCTTATACACCGACACACCGACACACCGACACTCACCGACACACCAGGCACACACCGAACACAACACACAACCAACACACCAACACACCAACACACCAACACACCAACACACCAACACATCGGACACATCGACACACTGACCACTGTCACACTGGATACTACACTGGCACATTGATACTAAAATTACTGCCCACTGACACACTTTGCACGACAAACACTTCTTGCGTCAGGCTCCAATTGCGCACTTACTCGTATGCACTATGCGGTTTTTCGCTCTGCCATGTCCTGTTTCGCACTTTTGCGTTTTCAGCTTTTGCACTTTATCGTTTTCCGCTACAACCTTCGCTCCGATTTGTATGGCATTTGCATTCGAACTTCATTTACATGTAACGCCTATCTTTATTTTCGTCGCGGTTTGTGATCTAAGAAATGTTATCTGTTTCATAGAACCTTGCGTCCTGCACAACATTGTGATTTTGATCTTCTCTCGCACCCAGTGGCGGATCCAGGATTTTCATTGAGGGATTTCATTGAGATTTTGTGTTAAAAAAAACACACGCAAAATCTGAGATAACGATTTTGAGAGAATGCCATTTCCTGTCTAAACGTTTTAAATTTTTAAAATGCATCAAAACTCTAGTTGTACGATTTTTCAAACATTTCTCGTTGTTTTCCACCAAGAATGGGCATGTCATGAACGTCAATAAAACGTCAGTACTCCCAACGTACTATATGCTATTTCATTGACATTTGGTATGAAGTAAGAATTGATGCAGCATAAGATACTGCAAATTTATCTTCGATATCTATCTTTAGTGTCCATTGTCAAAATTATTCAGAAAATTTATATGGTTTTGTGGCGCCCACCTTCAGATTTTTGCGCCCTCCTCAGAATTCGGTGTGCATGCTTAAAGGAAAACAGTTCTCCTCTTTAAAAAACAACGACAAAAATATCAGAAATGATTGATAGAAGCTAGAAATGAATTATCATGTTACTAGTAGTAGTAAGCCATACAAATATATATTTACGCGGAAAAAGCAAATTATAATGTCAGTTATTTGGTTCAAACTCACAGTTTTTTCCTTCAGAACAATGCGAAATCAGTTGGCTAGAAGCACGCAATGTCTTCATAACGTCAATCGAAATTAGTGAGGGATCGAGCGTATTACAAGTACAGTGCTTGCCCAAGCACTGTTGAAGATGTCGGGAAAATACAACGCTTTAGAACACCACAGTACCTACTTTGCTCTAAGTAAGGTACTCGTCACTATATATTTCACTAAGAATGTGAGTGTCCGCCACCGTCGCCTCGCTGTAGTGTTTCGTGCTCTGGGGCGTCCGTCTTGGCATTCCTGTGCAACAAGGTTCATTGCACGGTTTACAGACTACAGGTCACTGGCGCTCCCGGTCTCCCGGCCCGCTCCTATCACTCAGTGGGCGGCGCCAACTGGCGTGGATCCATATTTCGGTCAGGGGGGGGACATGCAAAAGTTGCGCCCTCCGGGCGCGCCCTAGCGCCCCTTGGATCCGCGCCTGGCCAACAAACAGCGGCACGTGCGTACTGACTGGTACGAGGCGTGGTCGGGAACAGACCAACAATTTGTATACAGCCAACACATGTCAAATTGATTTGAAGAAGGTATGGAAAGTTTGGTGACGATACTACTGTTCTTCCTAACCTCCTAAACCAATACTACTGTTGGTTTAGGAGGTGTTGTCAAATAGCGCGAGGGGAAAAAGACCCCCTCCAGTAATTCGCTGGTTAAGCGGCGCTGAAATTTTGAATCGTATGCCCTGGATATGCATTTTTCCCATATGATCTCGATAGGATTGGTTTTGTTTAATACTGCGATAAAAAGATAATAAAGTGAACTATTTTGCACAATCATATAGGAAAGTATCAGCATATAAAACAAAACATAAAATATAAATGCGCGCAGACCGGTGCGAAAACTTTTAATTGGTTTCACCCGTAGTACAAATGAATGTGTATTTAATTGCTTCGCGGAGCGGCGCAAAAATTTGATTTCATTCCTGGATAACTCATTTCTTACTGGTGAAAGTTCTAAAGGTGTGTAGTGTGTACTGTGTAGTGTGTTAAAGGTGTGTAGTGAGGTGCTTGAAATTTGAGGTTACTGTCATTGTTACTGTCATTGTCATTGTTATCGTCGGGTTGGGGAGTTTTCAGGTCACCCAGGAGACAGAGGATGTCAATTTACGGAAACATTGTTGCGCCCAAATGCTAAAATTCAATAAATTATAAATCCATTTTTAGGCATGCAACACCCTCCGGCTGATTTTAAAAAATTTAAATTATTGGGGGCCTGCCCCCCAAAAAGTATACAAATCGACACCGTTGGACATACGCGGGTCCAGAATGGGTGATTTTGTCAGTTTGTGGGTGGGGCAAATGCCAAAAAGTCGCGCACAATTCTGAAAACTCATCGGATTTCGCTTGCATATGTATCAGTAACTGATTTAAAACAAACTTCACTTAGTAGAAGTTGCTTAGTTTTACGATTATCACAGAAAATGTGTTAAATTTGCGCCTATTGTGGGTGGTTCGGGGGGGGGCATGGCCCCGTGCCCACCTCCCCGTCTGGATCTGCTGATGCCGGTGGGCACCCTAATGTTGTAGTTTAATGTACAACTGGCTTTCGAAGTCCCCAAGGGCCCTTTTTGATATTTTTAATTCATTATTTTTCATGTTATGGAGAACACCTGGTCCACCTTGTTGCCTAATCTATAAAAGGTTTGGCTTCCAGGCTATAAGTGTTCTGCCTATAGACGGCTTCGCCACTGGCGGGTGAGGACGTGTCCCTCCAACATGTTCCTGGATTTGAACACTAGGCCTATGGGCGTTGCATGAACAGAATGGACTTCAGAATTCCTCCGTCCCCAGACCGAGAGTTACAACAATACACAATACACATAGACCATGATCTTCTTTTTTTATCTATCTACCCTTTACTGGTGGTTAAACTAATTGTTGTCAGCCGTCATCGCCATCGCCTCCACGACGTCCATTGTCACTATCGTCTGCCTTCAGGTGAATGACAAGCCGTACCTACTACGTGACACGACCGACGACACGGCTGGGCGGCGCTGTCCAACTTTGCACTGCCCACCAGCTGTTCTGCAACCGGTGTCAGGGTTTGAACGGTATGTTGCACCAGCTGTTCTGCAACCGGCGTCAGGGTTTGAACGGTATGTTGCACCAGCTGTTCTGCAACCGGCGTCAGGGTTTGAGCGGTATGTTGACTGTTGGCCCATTGATCCCTTTATAATACTGCGTTCTGAAATGGTTGTGAATCGATATGAGTTGCAAGAATGCAACACGGTTTGTTGCTTATTCTGTCAGTGTTAATTTATATGTTATCTTCTAATGAAGTGAACTACCAATCCAAAACAATAACGAATGACGCAGTCCACGTAATCAGCTAACAAAAAATGTTGCAACGAAAAGTGTTGTGAAATCTAACCTCGCCTTCTTATCTGTCAACCAAAGCGTGCATCAGCCAGCCATCGACCAACATAAATTACATACAAATTACAACCACCAACCTACCTACAAAGCATTCTGGACAACTGTGTGCAAGGTGGCGCTTGTTTCGACCACCCACTATATGAATTGGCACTGTTCGCGCTGAAACTGCCGACACAGTACATCAAGCATCAATGAACCTTACGGCTCCAGCTACTAGGCCGGTGGGGGAAGTTTCAGGTCACCCAGGAGACAGAGGAGTGTCAATTTCTGAAAACGATTGTGCGGCCAACGATGGTTAATTTTGGTACATTATAAATCCATTCTATCATGCAACACCACAACCCTGATATTAAAATTAAAAAATTATTGGGGGCCCGGCCCCCCCCCCCCCAAAAAAAGTATCAAACTGACACGTTGGACATTAGGCGGATACAGAATGGGTGATTTTGTCAGTTTGGGGGAGGGGAAACCCATCTAACACTGACACCTTTTACAAGTGTAAATGAACTGTAAATGTACGTAATCAATATATATATACATAATGATATATGACCATGTATGTGTGTTTTACTTAAATTTTTTCTTTGAAACGAAAATACTTAAAGGTGACTGTCCCCACTTTCAACATAAGATTTGATTGAGATATAGCATTTTGCGTGCTGGCATTGAAATTATGTCATGGTATAAGTTAAAACAACCAAACTTAGGTCGAAATCACAGAGAATTCGAGTTTGGTTTTTGACATATGTACATCCCAGCCACCAAATGTATTTGAATGGGGCCGCTGAGCCGAATGTCGTAGTCTCTCCTTTACTAAATGTTTGATTACAGTCCACTTGTTGTACCTTTGGCCATACATTAGCCATACACTAGTCCTACTTATGGCAGCGTGAAGTTTAAACTTTTTTCTCCCAAATTCCTTCATCAGCCCCAAATATAAAAAACTTTTTTTTAATTAAAATTGAGCACTGTTTGTGAGAAAACAAATGTCAATCGGTGTTTCGGCAGCATTCACTTTATATTTTGCACCACAAACGACGTACATTTGCTTTTTAGCCTTTTCCTTTTAACGAAACACTTGACGCAATATAGGTCCTCTTTCCCTTATTTGCTCCGGGTTCACATAATCCGGTTAACGTAATTTAGTATACCTGGTCAAAATTGACAGATGTAATCACCCCACCCCCGGAACATGGCTCTAGGCCGCTCCGGGGAAAGAAAAAGGTCACTCGGCACACGCCATGTGCAATGGCAGTAACTGACATGAGTCGGCACTGATCAAAACAGGATTGATTGGATGGGGCTACACAGCAAAGAAGCCCGTTTTGCAATCTTCGTGGCGGTTTCAAAAGATATTGAGCTTCTCATAAAGTTCCGCCACTGGGTCGGCTTGTGCGCCTCAATTATCTCATTTTGTTCGCTCTCCATATACCATGGATAGACCACGACTCAAATTTGTGTAAATTTGGCAAAAAAAAACACTTTACCCACGAAAGACATCATCACCAAAATTATTTTCTTCAATGAATTTCCTTCATTCAAAACTATGCGTTTAACCATCGCTCCCTGCAGGGTGGTTCGCGCAGAAACGAACTGCAGGAGGATGAGTATATTTCCGTCCCCTCCCACAACGCCTTTCAGATCATCGAAAATATAACGGTCTTTTTGTTAGGTCTGGTCAATATCGAGGTCACCAGGGGTCATCAAAGGTCAATTTCGGTTTTAAGACTTCGCAAGACATACATATCTCGCAAACTATGATAGCTAGGAACACACGGAATCAATCAATCGAAAGCTATTTAAAATGCGATTCCCAAAATCTTCCGAAGTTAAATATCAGGTAAATAGTTAAGCCTCCAGCGGTCATCAAACGTAATAAGGGACACGTTTGGCTAAGCTTGTTTTCGTAAAATGCCATTTCACCTAACCGAGATTGGACGATAGTTGTCATGTTATCGCGTTTTATCGTGAACGCGCTTAATACATATCAATGGTGACCTGATTAGGTCAACTGATAAATTTGACCTCAGGTCACGGTCATTTGATGACACATGTAGGTGATACTGAAAATGGGGAGTCGCGGCTTGACAATAGAAACATATTGATGTCATCCGATTGTCATTATTCTTATTCTATCAAAAGTGATAGGGAAAACATTGCTGATGACCTCAAATGGCGTAACATGACCTTGCAGAGGTTGAAGAAAAACAAATGCACCTGGGTTATCATGAATTAGACAAAATAATACGACTCTGAAATAATAGGCCTGATGCAATGCATAATCTCTGACAAGGAAGCATTCGTATATTTTGTAATTCCCTTATAATGGAGAGATCACGAAATGATCTCTCCATTGACTCGATCTTAGGTCACCGATACAAAAATAACTCAGAGAGATACGAATTGTAGGTAACTATGACGTTATACAATCATGTAAGTTCCACACCGACCAGCCAAAAACTTTGTCTGTGCTATGACCGCAAACGTGTTTGAGGTGGGGTGGGGTTACGCGTGACCTGGTCTGGTGGCATGATCTGAGATGACTCGAGGTATATTTGATATTATCTGTGGTAATTGATGGCCGAACAACTGTGTGCAATTTAGTGGCGCTGCGCCACGCTATTTTTCAGCTACTCCTGAAAAACCTGATGGCTGCTGAAATCCCCACTCTCATGCAGTGTGCGTGTTAAGCTATACGGTTACGTGATCGGAATGGAGCAAAGCCTGACCCCCCCCCCCCGCCCCATTTAAAATGTAAATAAGTCGCCACTGATGGTTGTAAACCTATTGTGGCGACTTCATATTACAAATAGGACTTAAGAGCTATAATATATTATATATATATATAATATATATTTATATATTTATATAATATATATATATATTATATATATATTATATATATATTATATATATTATATATATTATTATATATATATAAGTCGTTAGGTGCGGCATATTGCAACGAACACGGCTTACAAGATGCAACCTCGTATGGGCCCTGGAGGCTCTTTGTTGCACTCTTCTTTTATGTCTTTATGTCTTAATTTGACATCCCGCCGATCTCATACAATACGTAAAAGAGCACGCGCCACGCCCTGTAATACATTATGGGGATCTTTTGGGGCGAGGGGGCATGGCCCATAGGTGCACGCTGGATCAGTCACTCATAACATGTACAGGGGTCCTAATTCGGTGCGCAATGGCGTGACCCCTCGTTGTCCGATGGGGACCCCTTGAGGTTGTGACCCTCTACAAAATCATTGCTGCTCTCCTGGTCATGACCACTGTAGTCTATTGACTTATGACAGCTCATTATTTCTCAAGAAGACCATGTTGATGTTATGGCGACGTAAAGCAGTGCTTTCTGTATGTATCTCTGGTGTCTATCAATAGTTGTCTCAAGGAGTACGGTTCTAAACGGCAGAAAACGATGGCGGTTTTACTTCACGTCTCACAAAGCCACCGCATTCTTACGTCGCATTGTGTGAATGTCGCTTATTGGGTGTCTCACTAATGTTTGGGTCCTATCGTATTAGTGTGATGTGAAGTTTTTAAAACTAACCTAATTGATACCGTTTTCTTACCAGGAAGAAGAACATGTGGGGCAAGGGGGGGGGGGGTGGGGGCGGGGTGGGGGCCGGGGGGGGTGGGGGGGGCCCCCCCCCCCCCCGGGGTGGGCCCCTCGGGGGGGGGCGGGGGGGGGCGGGGGGGGGGGGCCCCCCCCCCCCCCCCCCCCCCCCCACCCATTTGAAAAATACCGCCATAATGCACCAGCCACCTTAACCAAAAACTCCTCAAAAACCCCAGACTTTCAAACAAAAAAACCCCCCCCCCCCCGGGGGGCGGGGGGGGTTCCGCTCCCGGGGGGCGGGGTAGACGCTGAGCGCAAAGGCAGCTGAACGGGACTGCCACCCGCGGGAGGGGTAGGCATTGGCCTAGGTGGGGCGGCCGCGGCGCCGGCGGCGCTTGGGATAGCAGGCACGAGCAAGTCACCACCGGAGGAGGCGGCGGCGAAAGCGTAGACGGTAGCCGCAGTGGTGGTGGCGGCGATGGCTGTCGTAGTGACCGCGAGTAGTCGGGGGGACTGCGTGCGCAGTGGTTTCGACGTTAAGGGTGACCGTCGTTTGTACACAGACTTCCGGTCATCTTCATCGGCGCGCACATGCAGTCGGTCTGTTCCCGGCTGCCGCGGTCGCTTGGGAGCGCTTGGGTCATCTCTGTATCGGCTTCAATAACCAACGCGCTGTTGTCGCGGTGGTATTGGACGGATACAGAAGGACATCAAGTGGCTGCGCGCCCTCACCGCGGGCGGCTACGCCCACTCGATTCGCCGTCGTGTTCCTACGGGCGTAATGCGCTCGCCAGGCGCGCGGAAGCTCGGCGACAGGTCGGCTCGTGGACGACCTGGCCGCCGCGCAGCGGCTGCCTGCTTGTACGGTCGACGGGCTCCCGTAAGACTTTACGACCTGGGAAGCTCGTCGACCGGGTGAGAGTGGTTTGTGTCTGAGCGCCGTGCCTCGTGCCGGGTCATGGCTGAGGACTGGTCGCCTTCAGGGACCTCTCCGCCATGTACTGTGACCTTGCCAACGAGCTTGGTCACGAGTACAGAAGGTCTCAGCAGAGCGACTCTCACCCGGCACCGCCAACGAGTGCCGATCCCGGCCAGGTGCCCATGGACACCCAGGCCGGGGTCGAGACCTCGGAAAGCTAGCCGCCGCCGGCGCTGCCGGCCACCGTGTGGAGGTCAGACGACGTCCACCTCTCCGTTGACGCCCAGAAGGTCGTCTGGGACGCATTGGTTAAAACATTCCTCGAGTCGAGCCAAATCACCTCGGAAGTTCCAACATCGTGCTGATGACCGCAGCTGAGGACCGCAGCCTGACCTGACATCAGGGGACATGTTGGACAACATGAGAACTGCTGCACAATACATGTTACCTGTGATGCTGAGTGTCTCGAGGCTGCGGATGTTGGTGAGGAGACGGCCCTGAAGCTCTCTCAGAGACTGGACACGCTGGAACTGGACACGCTTCTGGGAACAGAGAGAGTCGCTGAATGTAGGAAAGTTCATCACCTCCAATTCCTCCAAAAATCTGGTTGACAGGTCACAGACACTTGGAATAATTGTGGACAGTCAAAGACAGCCCGGCCAGTCTTTTTGCATCAGCTTTCGTGCACTGATCTCAGGTACGTTGCACTTGAGTCACATCAGGCAGCCGAGTTGATGCACAGACACCACACACACATGCAACACACAACACAGACACAGAGCTCCAAACTTGGAAGCCCTCAGGCCAGATTGCAAAGCATTAGGCATATGGGAGACAAGGACCGTGTTCAGTGTGGGCCTATCCAGGCTAAATCGAATTAAAAACAGATTTAGAGAAGCTGGTGCGGATTGGGTGAGGTCAGTTGGGGACACTGTAGGGAAATGCTCCAAAAATAGAGCGCTCTAAAAATAGCACCGATGACATCAGAGCCTGCCATTGACATTAATGTTAAAGATCTAAAATTAGAGGCATCTTAATGAACACTTTTTACAAAAACCACTTGCAATAAATTGTATTAGTGCATGGCCGAAGACTGTTTTCCCATTGACCATGTGCTTAACTGTAGTGTTAATACACTCCCAAAATATTATACACTGCTAAGCCGGGGCTTGCGCGGGCTGCCAATCTAAAGATGGTACCGCCCGGACGCGCGGCAACCCTTTGTCAGAGACTGTACTAGGCGTCTGGCGTAGCCAGAACGCCACCTGCTATCGTACCATTTCTCGTGAAATACAAAGAGAAACTTACTTCTTTCTCTACATATATGCATCACTTGTCCAAACCAAAGTCATATTCGTAGTTTCCAGCTAAAGATGCACTGCATGGTTAAATTTCCAAACAACTTTCAAAGTGAACTATTCCCTTTAAAAGACATTTCGCCAATCATCGACAAACAGCTATACTTATAATCCTGTCACTAGATGGCACTAGCTACAAACGCCTGGATGTTAATCCCCTGTAACCGGCAATACCACGAAGCAGAGGACTAGATAACACGGCTCAGGTATGAGCGGACCAAACCTCAAGGCTGTGTTCTGACCATCACATTTTCGGCAGGAATCCCTGGAATCCCGTCGGTCATTTCAATCTACTGCAGTTTGCAAATGTACATTGGTATTCCCTTTGAATACTTGCGACCGGAATCGAAAGAAAGGAACTTTCCACCGATTCCCCGGAATCCGCGCGGGAAAGTGACGGTCACGGCATAGGCGTAGGAACGTTTTGAAAAGTGGGGGGGGGCAGCCACTGGCGGATCCAGATTGTCTTCGACCTCTGTGGGGGCATCTTTTTGTGACAAAAAGGCACACATTTTTTTCCTCCGTGGATTTGGACCGTTCACCTTATGTTGGTATTCAAGCTTGAAAAATGCACTCTTTCGGGGGAAAAGGTGTTTCGGGAAAAAATCACTTATCGGTTAAAAAACATTAGGGAGCTATACGTAAATCAAAATATAATATTGCTATGTTATTATATTTTGCATCGTCCATTATACTTGGTTCTCCATTAAAGAGACTGTCCCACCTTCAAAAAATGTGTCAAATCTACGTCGTTTGTGGTGCAAAATATGAAGTGAATGCTGCTGAACACGATTATGACATTTGTTT
>VOPJ01015319.1:0-26162 GCA_014673585.1 Semibalanus balanoides
TGATGCGTAGTTAGTTATGTAAGAAAACCTTCAGGGGAAGGTCGCTTTAGAACCCTCGTATGGCGAGGGTTAAAAAAAAACATGAAAAAATCACAAATGTAATATTGGAGAACCAAGTATGGACGATACTTAAACCGAATTTCAGAGCAATATCTATATTTTTGACTGACTTGTGCCTTCCCTAAGTACTAGTCGTTGGCAATCAGAATATGTGGCAAACCGAAATACGTGGCGGCCTACGCCCGCCGGAATCAAGAGCCATCTGGTGACCAAAAGATGAGTTAAATCGATTGGAATTAGTAAGAATGGTTTCCAAATTCATAATTACTTGCTCCAAAGTTCCATACCATTGAACGCGGATGATGACAAAGGTCATATGAGGTCAATTAATCAGTTTATGGCGGGCTAGACGGGATTTATGGCCCATAGTGCATCCCAGGGCGAAGGGTCAGCATGCATACATCGGCCAATAGTTAAGCGTGTTTTCAGAAGAACCTAGAGGCTTAAAAGTGGGCATTTTTCTCATAAAGAGGAGAAGCGGAACTAATACATCTGAAGCCATAACGAATTATATTTTCAATCTAATGACCGAAATTTTTTGAGGTCAGAAATTAGGTCTGTTTACGTGTTTAAGTCAATGGTGAAGGGAAAACTTCACGCCCCCGTGACGTCATGTCACGTGACATTACCATATCCATTCTGTTGGGGGCCGGTTTTGCCATTCTTCTCGACTTTCTTCTTAGGTCTTTTCTCAAATTTCTTTCGCCTTCTTCTTTAACCTGATCAGCAATCCCTTCGGGTATTTTAGTCTCGTGAAAAATTTGAACAATATGCTCTATCTCTTTGTCAAAAATTATTCATCGCAAATTCGGAAAGCTCTCAGAAAGAAGTATATTACCACCCCACTTTTCACGCGTTCACTATGGCCTGAATAGTATTGGACATAGTCCTCCTTGTTGGTAGGTTTTCTATATACTTTGAATTTGAATTTCACTCCCGCTTTCGCAATACTCGTATCCAAAAATGGCAAGGACCCGTCCTTCTCATGTTCAACGGCGAACTGCAATTTTCGGTCTACTCTGTTCAGTAAATTTACCTTCTCTTCTAGATTGGTTTCTTTTGGGACTATCACCAAGACATCATCCACATATCTAAGCCAAATATTGTATTTTTCCCGTGATAAGATGGAATATCTTCTGTTCTAGGCTTTCCATGTACAAGTTTGCCGCCACTGGACTCAGCGGTGAGCCCATAGCTAGGCCGCTGTGTTGAATGTATTCGACTCTGTTGAATTTAAAGCAACCGAACTGCATGCACGTTCTCACCAGATCCATGTAGTCATCTTCTGGTACAGGAAGGCTGCTACGATCCATGCAGTTTACGACTTGTTGGATTACGTCTAATGCGCCGTCAATCGGGACGTTTGTGAATAACGATTTAGCGTCGAAGCTGGCCATCAGCTTGTAAGAGGCATCAATGTCCTTCACTACATCCATCATCTCCGTCGTGTTCTTCACGTGGCTCGTGCTTATGCTTCCCAGCATGGCCGTTAGTGGTCTCGCTAGCACTTTTGCCAGCTTGTGCGGAGCGCTCCCGATCCCCGACGTGATTGGTCGCATTGGAACATTTTACTTATGAATTTTTGGCAAACCCCTCATGCGTGGAGCTGTTTGTGCTTCTTCCAGTAGATGTTCCATTGTTCCAGTAGGACAGGGATACGCTAGGTCACGTGACCACGCCACGCTATTTTGTTTTACTAGGCCGACTGCACTATCAGCCGAAATAGGACCTTTCCAAACCGAACTAGATGGAGTTTCTAAATGATCGTGCACTATGCCATTTTGTCGAAATGGAATGCATTATCACCGAAAACGTTCACTTCCGGCTGAATTGACCGTAAAGGATGTACTACGGTCTGACCGGTTGCCAGATGCTTCTAACCTATCTAAAAGGCGATAGTCGGTAGTTAGCTCAGACGTCTCCTCAGAAATCAGGTTAGATTGCTCCGGTGCTCCGGTCTCAGAGAGCGGCGATGGTAGTGCTGCTGAGTTGGGCCCGAGGCTGGGCCGGGGTGCGGGGGCGGCTGTGACACGCCTGCTGCCGTCACGCATCACAGCCGTGACGGCCGGTGTCACTCCCCATCAGGCAGATCAGAGGCCCGCTGCCGCCGCCCTCTTTCCCTCCCCCCTCACCAGACGCCGCAGCGCGGATACTATTTCCGGGTCAGAAGCCGTGCCCCCCCCCAAACGTCCCGCCCTCTCATTCTGGCTGCTGCTCGGAGAGGCTCTGATCAAACGGAGAGCCGGGTGAAGTCGGCCGCCGGCAGTCGCTGAATGGACTTCATCCCACTGCTGACACTAGATGGCCAGCGGCAGTCGCTGATGGACTTCATCCCCTGCTGCCACTGATGGCCAGCCGGCAGTCGCTGATGGACTTCATCCCCTGCTGACATTCTGATGGCCAGCCGCAGTCTCTGATGGACTTCATCCCTGCTGCCGCTGATGGCCAGCGCAGTCCTCTGATGGACTTCATCCCCTGCTGACACTGATGGCCAGCCGGCAGTCGCTGATGGACTCATCCCCTGCTGACACTGATGGCCGCCGACATCGCTGATGGACTTTCATCCCCTGCTGACACTGATGGCCCAGCCGGCAGTCGCTGATGGATCATTCCACTGCTGACACTGATGGCCAGCCGGCAGTCGCTGATGGACTTCATCCCCTGCTGACACTGATGGCCAGCCAGTGCAGTGACAGCTTAGCCGGCACTAGTTTGGGGCCGCTGGTCAGACCAGGTGGGTCATTTCACGACATTTTGGCATTTTTTCCCCAAATTTCACCCTCATCTCTCACATTGTGTTCAAAATTGGTGTACATGGTTATCTTTGTTCCTGAATTCAGCTGTGGCAATATGAGCTCGATCTAACCCCAGGTTCTCGAGTTAGAGTATCGGGCATTTTCGCAAGGTCACGCTGCAGAAGTATTTTGGGAGGCCGAAAGAGTGCAGTTGACTTACCCAAATGTCAAAAATACTTGTATGGCTGAATCTGCAATGATACTAAGATTCCATTCCTGGGATTTTTTGCGTGACCTAAACCCCGTGATCTTGTGACCTTTTTTCATTGACCTCGTGTGACCTCGAGTACACCGCTGATTTACATTTTTCACTTCTCAAAATACCTTCAATGTATTGCATAACAACTGAAAAAATGACCTCTCTTTTTGATATATTAAAAATACTTGTTTTCAAATTGAATATACTTTTTAAAAAAAATGAATTTTCGATCACGGATCTTTTTCGAATTTAAGACTTTTCTAAAAATATATTCAATTTGAAAAAGTATAGTATATATCAAGGAGAGGTCAGTTAAAAATAGCAATCCATAAATATATATTATATATATATATGCTCCTTGTACAAGCACTCCGGAGATTAAGAGACCTGGAAGAAGATATTGTCCGAAGATATGTGCTTGTTGAAAACTTAAAACTTCCTGAAAAGTTAGCAAAAACGCACCTGAGAATAGAGTTTCTAACAGCATGCAGAAGAAGTAATTTAAAACCTATATTTATAAAAGATGCGTTGAGGCCAGTCACTTGTGTTTTTTTCAAACCTACTGAAGTTTGACGATGTGATGGATTTACTAATATCTATTGAATGGTTCTATTTCTAAAACGTTCCATTTTTTTGCGTCTCAAAAGAAGATTATACCAAGACTTGTGTGCACTTAACTTGAATGCGGAAATTTTTAACTGTATTAAAGGCACATGCAGAGAGATATTTCATTTTTATATTGCTTTGAACCGCCCAAGGCTATATTTTTTTTCGAGTTAAGCGTCGTAACCAGCTTGAAGATAAGGAAGTGCCGGATTTAAAACGGAACAATGAGCTGGCTGCATCTCAAGACCAAGCTCCTGGCATCAAAAGAGTGAATAACATTTCATCCCTTCCCTTGGATGCTACTACAGAGCATCTGTTTTAGAAATAGTCACACGGTCCGAAGTTTAGCATAACACCGTCTGTTAATAGCAACCTCGTAAGGGATGTGGAACGAAGTTTCGAAATATTTGCTTATGGGAAACGATGGTTGGATAATATTCTATCTGACAGGGAGCAGCGCAACAACAGAGGAGCAGCCACTAACACCAGAAACCATGCTAGTAGTGTTGTGGACAATGCAGACAATTCTGCTGCTACACATGCTTCGGAAACGTCTGATACGAGTGCGCAGGATAATGCTGAAGGAACTCCTAAGTTCCTAACACCACTGGACAACTCTTCGCTGGGGTTAGGTTCCCATATACCAACAAGAGATTTCCTCCAGCATCAACTAGACCAGTGGTTCCCAGCCTTCCCGGCACAACTTTTTCCAGCAGTCAGAGGAGGCCATTACCCTATACCCTTCAAAATTTATACCGATTTATCAGAAATAGCGCTGTTTCCCAATGTGTTGGTTGCACCTCTGTTTACTCACTTCCATTGGAGCGTCGCAACACGCAATACAAAACAAAGACTGAGAGCGGACATGTACTTATTCCCTCTTTTTCACAAATTTATCAATTCTGGGCTTCGTTTCCGACAACGCGCACCGAAGAGTTATATTGTTAGCCGAGGGATGCATCAAAGCTATCTTAGCGTAACATTTATGGTTCAACTTCACAGGCCTTTGTTACCCCTGCAGTATGGCTCCGTCACCCCAAATGGGGTCATGACCCACCGTCTGGGAACCACTGAACTAGACATACTGAAGAGCAGCTATCGCATCTGAAGAGTTCGATCATGAAAATATACAAAAGTCACAAAAATGATTCTTCAAAGACAAGTAAGGAGCAACAAGATGCGTTAAAAGCGCTGCAAGCAAATGAAAATGTCATAGTCAAACCTAGTGACAAGGTGACAAGTGTAAAGGCTTTGTGACCATGGACAAAACAGACTACATTGAAAAGGCTAAAACTATTGTAAGAGACCAAGAAAACTATGAGCGTCTAAGCAAGGATATAACACCTAAAGTTGAAGCAAAAGTGAAGCGTGCTTTTAAGCAGACAGTCTCAAGTAAGCTCCCAGATAAGCTGATAGAGGACTTTACACCTATGACCTAGGCACAGCAGAACTCCTGTGTTTTACGGCTTACCGAAAGATCATAAGCCTGCTGTTCCACTTGGTCCCGTGTTCGCTAATTTTGGGGGTCCCACGGAGAAGACCTCTGTTATGCTTGAAAAGATGTATCTTGCTGATTGAATTTGTGCCTCTATATTTGACAGACACGAATGACTTTCTAGTCAAGCTAAATTAGTTCTGGATTGCTAATGTTGTGCCGGAGAATGTCATATTTTTCAGTGTAGATGTTGTGAACTTGTATGACAGCATACCGCTGGATGGGGCTATAGAGGCAGTAAGGGAAATTTTAGAGAACCATTTCGAGGACATATATACATGAAGCCTAAATGTAGACGAGATATGCATCTTGCTGAAACATTGTTTGATGAGTAACGTTTTTTTAGGTTTTGGGAGGAGTTTTATCTTCAAAAGCAGGGAGTAGCAATGGGGAACCCAGTAGCCCCTATCGTAGCGATTCTATTCATGCACCGTTTTGAAAGCCTAGCCTTGCAGCATGCCTCTCGCAAACCAGCCTTCTTGGCAAGATATATTGATGATTTTGCAGGGGTTTGGTTGGAAGGAAAGGTATCACTTTTCGAGTTTGTTAACTATCTGAATGGGATGGACACCACTCGGATTCAGTTCACTTGTGAAATGACTGAGGAGGGTGCAGGGTCGGTTCCTATGCTGGACACGCTGGCTAAGGAAGACGGGCGATGCAAGAACACAACAGAGTTGTATATTAAGCCTAACAATGCTGGGATATTCTTGCACTACAAATCAGGTTATCCGAAACAGACTGAAGTCAATCTTGTGAGATCACAAGTCAAAAGAGCGATTATACTTTCTTCAGATGAGCAGGCGAGGGAGCGTAGTTAAACCAAAATTAGTGATATATTTTTTTTTTTAAACGGTTAACCGATAAACCTAGTCACTAGAATTAGAAGGGAAGCACTGGTGGCGGTGAATGAACGTCGGGGTAGGAGAGACGGGGGACGAAGGGGACCGAGAAGGTTGGGTCACACGGCGACAGATGATCGTGCAACTTGCAGCTTCCTCACTCTTCCCTATGTAGCAGTGGCGGCGGAAGAGGGGGGGGGGGGGGTGCAGGGAAGGGCAGTTGCCCCCCCAACTCACCAAGGGGCGAGAGCGCTTTTGTTTTTTGGCAGGTTGCTGCTGACCTGATGAGGGGCGCTCTGCCGGCCTGAGAGGGGGAGCGCTCTGGCCACCAGAAGGGGGCGGCTGCTGGACTTGCGCAGAAGTGGGCGCTTCTGGCCGCCTGAGAGGGGGCGCTCTGGCGCCTAGAGATGGGGAGCGCTCTGGCCGGGCCTGAGACGGGGCGCCTGGCCACCAGAGAGGGGGCGCTCTGGACGCCAGAAGAGGGGCGCTCTGGCCTCCAGAGAGGGGGCGCTTCTGGCCTCCAGAGAGGGGGCGCTCTGGCAGCCAGGAGGGGGCGTTCTGGCCATTCGAGAAAGGCTGCTCTGGACGCCTGAGATGGGGCTCTGGTCGCCTGAAGGGCGGCACTCATGGCCGCCTTAAAAGGAGGGCGCTCGGGCAACCTGAGAGGGGCGCGCACTGGGCCGGTCTGAGAGGGGCGCTCTGGCTGCCTGAGAGGGGGGCTGGGACGCCGTGAGGGGGCGTTCTGGACACCTGAGAGGGGCGGCTCTGGCCATCCGAAAAAGGGCGCCTGATCGTCTTGAGAGGGGCACTCTGGCCGCCTAAAAGGGTGGTGCTGCTGGCAAACCTGAAAGGGTTGGGTTCTGGCCCTTGAAAAGGGGCGCTTTGTCGCCTGAAAGGGGCACTCTGGTCGCCTACTCGAGAAGGGTGGCGCTCTGGCCGCCTAAAGAGGGGGCGCTCTGGCCACCTGAAGAGGGGCGCACTGGCCGCCTGTGAGGGGGCGTTCTGGACGCCTGAGAGGGGCGCTCTGGCCATCCGAGAAAGGGCGCTCTGGTCGTCTGAGGCCGCCTAAAAGGGGGTGCTCTGGCAACCTGAAAGGGGTGGTCTGGCCACCTGAAAGGGGGCGCTCTTGTCGCCTGAAAGGGGCGCTCTGGTCGCCTGAGAGGGGGCGCTCTGACCATCCGAGAAAGTGCGCTCTGGTCGCCTGAGAGGGGCGCTCTGGCCGCCTAAAAGGGGCGCTCTGGTAACCTGAGAGGGGCGCTCTGGCCACATGAGAGGGGGCGCTCTGGCCACATGAGAAGGGGCGCTCTGGCCGCCTGAGAGGGGGCGCTCTTGCCGCCTGAGAGGGGCGCTCTGGCCGACTGATAGGGGCGGCCCAGGGGTGGTAAAGTGTTCTTGATCTTAATGGACAAATCGGCGGACAAAATGTTCATTCTGATGAAGGGTACCCGGGGGCAAAATGACAGTTAAGGAATAATTTACTATGCCTTTTCTGATTGAAACCAAGTGATAATCCTTAGAAATACTGTTCGTCAAAATCAAATCAGATGTATTCTTCATCACGTTATAATAATCACGTCAGTCGGTATGTATGAACACTTGCATTTTTTTTAAATTAGCGTTTCAGCTCATGATTTCCAGTGATTTAGTTTCACTCATATTTCCGACGAAAAAATGAAGGTATACCCCAGCTTCGGCCCCGGGCCCAGACCTTGTGTATTTTAGTCATGGGGTTTTCCGTTTTACTGACGATCATTTCCGACGAAAAAATGCATGTATACCCCGGCCCCGGCCCCGGACCCAGACCTTGTGTATTTTAGTCATAGGGTTTTACTGACGGCAGAGGATTCTAAGTGTTTTACCAACGACCATTCATGTCTCACGGCGCCTTATGCGTAGGCATCCTCCATCACGGAGAAATTATAACGGAGAGAGTAATAGTAAAGATAGCAGCGTCGTATTTCCGCACTGGAAAAACACAGTCAACAATTATGTAACTGACAACGCACTGAACAAGGACCACAGGATCCGGGCGGGGCAGAGGGGCAGCCCCCCCAACTTTATCAATTATAGTTAAACATTATGCCATGGCGTTGCATGGCAAGAATTTACTTCAGAATTGCCTTCCACCCCAAACTTTTCGGAGAGTTCCGGCGCCCCTTGCGGCCTAAATGTACGTGCCTTTATTGCATAGGGAACCTCCAAAATAATCCTAGCTTAGCTGGCTGGGGTCATTTTTTCATGTGCGACTTTTGGGTCGTGCCACTCAAAGCAATTTTACCACCCCTGAGGGGCGCTCTGGCCGCCTGAACTGAGAGGGGCGCTCTGGCCACATGAGGAGCCGATCTGGCCGCCAGAGCCGGTCGAGGGAATATAATTCCAAATTTTTGCACCCCTCCTCAGTGCAGTTAAACTACAAATTATATCATATCCGGGTAATAAAATCGTGCCGTTGTTTGGCGCATGCTGTGTTATGTTGCTGCTTTCTCATATGATTGGGCAAAAGAGTTGATTTAGCACTTTTTCTTACCGCACTGCTAGGCAGTGGTGGATTTTCGGTTGGGCAAAATGGTCAATTGTCCCCCACCCCAAACCGTCCAAATTGGCCAAAAGTGGACACATTTTCATGATATTGGAAGGAAATTCTAAGCCACTTTACTAAGATAAGTTTGCTTCAATTCAGCTACTAATGCATAAGTACCTAAGCTAAGCGAAATCCGATAAGTTTTCAGAACTGTGTGATGCTCTTTGGATTTCCCCAACTCCCGTTCTGGATTCGCAGCTGCTTTAAGGCGCAAATGAAAAAAAAAAACATAATATGCAATGCAGAGGCATTGATGAGAACGCATATCCAGGGCAAAGGACTGCAAATTTTCGCGCCGCTCCATGGCGCAATTGATTTAGACGTTTTAGGTTTTGAACCTAAGAAATAGTCGAAATATGGGTGTTGCTGGTTCCAAAGTTGATATGAAATTTGGCTAACGCCTAACCCCAGTCTTTACAAGTTGGTATGGCCTATGCCATACCTGCATGTCATACTGCATTCTTCATCCTTGTAACGTGTTTTCATCCGTTTTGTTTGGTCCTTCAAATGCATGGAAAGGGGATTCTTCATGAGTGCCGTTTTTATAGGCCTGGTAAGAGCAAAAGCTCTGCCAATTATGTCACATTTTAACATGAGGCCTATTGCGTTGCATGGTAAGAATAATGACTTTAAAATCTACAAAGTTAGCATTGGAGCTCTACCAATCATTTAAGAAGACATTGACCCTGGTGCCCTTTCAACGCTCGGAAAGGGATCCCTTTCGAGGCACCCCACCCCCCCCCCTCTGGACGAAATCCTGGCTACGTGTATGTCTGTGTGTGAGTTTGTTAGTGTAATAACTAGCAATGTAAAGTGCCGCTATATGTAGTTGGCAACAAACGAGCAAGCGCGAAGGGACTGTATGGTGATTTTCGACTCGATCGGACAAGTAGTTTCTGAAATACAAAACACGTGCGCTCGTGCAGATTTGCCCCACACCTGAATGGTGGGAAAGCGGTGGCTGAGGGGTCCCTAAACACACCTAAATTTACAAAAATGATGAGCCGTTACCGAGTTTTTTACATTTTTGTATAATCCCCCACGTGGCAAGCGCCACGCGCAGTGATAGTCACCCACACGAGGCGGCATTGGTATTTCAGAAGTCACTGGTGGATTCCAGGGGACGACAGGGGACTAAGCCCCCCATTCCAGGCCGGACAGGGGAGATAATACAAACTAGCCGCCCCCCCCCCCATATTCACTGAAACTGGTGATACAAAATTGGTAGATACTGGCTGCGAAAAATAACGTTTTGACGAAAGTAATTTAGTTTTTGCCTTGTTCATGTTTTTTATATTTGCTCATTCGTGTATGCTTTATTTGGTAGCAATTTGGTAGCAGTATTGGAGTGGTATGTTCCTAGACATGGCGCTTTAGTTTAAGCATTGCTTTTGCGCCTGTCTGATTTATGTTTGGATATCATATGGTAATTTATGTTCAATAAACTTGGTTATGATGATGATGATGACGTATGCCGCTATTTTAATCTGGAGCGATTCACAATCAACGTAGCTTTTACACGGTAGCAATAAACTGCCGGATCCAGGGGGCGACAGGGGCAAAAGCCCCCCCCCCATCCACGCTCGACTGAGGTGGCAGTATAAATTATCTCCCCACAAAAAAACACCTATGATTTCCTCTAATACAGGTAAAAAGGCGTAATAATTCGGAAAGCTAATAACCGAGCAAGAACTCCACTGCATTGTATATAAAATAAAGCAAGTTTTCGCAGTTAATAGTAAACAAATTACAGGCCATTAGGAGGAAATGTCACGAAGTAGCCACCATTTGTGACGATAACGTACCGGCGTTCATCTTGTACATTTGAGTGCACTATTCAGGGGTGGTAAACGGCCTCGGGGTGGCGCCAACCAAATCTGGCAAGGGAAATTGGCCCCCAATGACAAGTATCGACGCAAATCACTGGTGAATCAAAATGACTTAAAATTGGTTTAGGGTTGGTTAAACCCGCGGCCCACCGGGGAGTTCTGAGTTGACGATGGCAACAGTTAGGCGCTACAGGGGCGCAGAAATGGGGGGGCAAAAGGGACACGTGCCCCTATCGGCCGACTTCCATATTTAAACATTTATTGGTGACGTCCCTGTTTGCGACTATGTATGTAGGGCTTGCAAAAATACATAGTGGCTAAATCTGGAGTGAAATTTTTCGCGATTTTTTGGGGCGGGCCTTTGCTGATGGGGTCTCCTGCTGGGATTGCTGTGGCCCCCCCCCCCCCCACCTCATCCCCTAGTCGAAGAATGGCTGCGTCTGATTTCGATATATTGGCAAGCCTACCCCAGAGCCACAATAGATTATTATCATCCTGTTTGCACGAGTTTTATACAAATCGTAATTAGATAGTCGAATTAGGGGCTCCACCACAGGGGGACGGGGGACTGTCCCCCAACATTTCCGGACTTAAACACTAGGCCTATTGGTGTTGCATGGAAGATGGACTCAAGAATTCCTCCCCCCCCAAAAAAAAAAAAAAAAAAATCCGGGGTGGCGTCGCCTTTGAGTCAAGCATAGGCAGATCTAGAACGGTTGGTTTTGGTCAGTCTGTGGGGGGGGGGCGGATCCAAAGACGTCTCGCACATTTCTGAAAAACTCATCGGACTTCGCTTGTCTTTATGTATCAGAACTGACTTAAAACCACTTTATTTCGTGCAAAGTTGCTTAGATTTCCTATATCTTCAGAAAATGTGTCAAATTTGCGCCAATTTTGGTTTGGATTTGGGGAGGGGGTCATGGCACCGTGTTTCCCCCTCTGGATTCCCACCAATGAAGTTGTATGACATTCAAGCAAAGTTCGATTGACAATTTGCCATAAGGCATAGCATACATCGATCAATTTTTGACAGATTGCTATCTCAAATTTAAACAATCGACCTGCAAAACGAGATAAAATTGAGAGGAGCGTGCACTGTTGGCGTTACGTTTGCGCGCAACCGGCGGGAGAATCACCGGATGGCCAACCTTTGCCGACCCAGTAATTTAAAAATTGGAGTCTGATTACATCTTTTTATACGACGCGCATCTGATCTANGGGGGGTCATTTTGACCCCCTGAAGTTTTTCTAGAGTAGGGGAAAAACAACAGCGCGCAGCGCCGCCAATTTTTTACAACTGTTTGAACATCAATTGACCACATTTTGGCAAAAACTGACCTCAGGTCGTCCGAGGTCAGGTCACCAGGTCACTTTAAATGACCTTGCCTTCCAAAATGTTTGTGATCGTCCCAAAGCCACAATTTTTGTCCGAAAGATTTGAAACTTGCAGGATTTCATAAGATTATAAGTACCTACAATCGGTGTATGTTGGATTTTATTCATCGGTGACCTAAGGTCAGGTCAATTTTCTGACCTCCCCATTATAAGTGAATGGAAAAATAAACAAATGAGACCTTCAGAACCCATCATCATATAGGGGGGGAGATCAGGCTAAATTCTGTTCAGAAATATCATGTTATTTAGGCTCATTCTCGGAATGAATCAAGGATAGCAATTGCTGAAGCTGCGATGATCTCTACCTAAGGTCATTCGTGAAGTCATCGAGTTCATCAAGCAAATTGATTTTGACCTAATAACTCTGATATAAAACTAGAGATAAAGACGAGCGCGTTAAAACCAATGTTGTTTGTCTCGTCTGGACCGAATCGTTCCCATATGCGCCACGAACACTGCATCCCACCCGAGGCACACAAGTGACTCTGAGGTTACCTGAGGTCAAGATTTTGAAATTGACCTACCAGGTACCAAGTAGATAAGTTGCGAAAGGTGCCTGCTGACAAGACAAACACGATAGTGTTAAAATCGTTGCTCTAATCAGTTTGAGATAAAAAGTTATTACAGGAGAAACAAATTCTTACAAAAAACAATTATTTTGACTTCGATAGACCTAGGAGCTAAGACTATTATATGAGCTTGCAATTTTTTGAGAAATAGCTGTTGCAATTAAAGGATTTAATGGAGCTTTCGATCTATTTTTATTTTGTATTTTTGTTGCGATTGGTATCTTAGCTATTCCATAGTTCACGAGATATACGTTTTTTCGAAGCGTAGTACAAAAACCGTGAAATTTTACCTTTGATGACCTCTGGTGACCTCAATATTGGCCTTAGCTAAAAATGATTTTGGAAACTTCAAGTGTACATGTTAAGAGCTTTCGAACGCTTTTTTCCGTGTCATTCTATCCCCTTTCGTTTTCGAGTTAGAGGGGGGTCATTTTGACCCTCCTCCATCAAGGCGAAGTTGTCTCGGAGGCCCACCAGGGCGCGGGCTAGAGGAAAGGAACTTAAAGGAATCCATTCGAGTTTCGATCTCATCATTCTCTGTATCTGTATGCTCAGCTTGATCAACCAACTACACAAGTTGTATCAAGCTGCCTAATCCATGGAATAAATTTAGCAATACATTACACTCCGTGTCGCGCTATTCAAAAACATAAGAACGAATTTATGTTAAAAGCAGCAGCACCATGGCGTGCACAGAAGAACAAATTATCAGATACGTATGACAAAACCTAGTTCATCCTTATCAATATGTCCGCAATGTCGACAAAGAGAAGGTGGCTCATCTTTCCCTACCTTCCCCCATTTTTAACAATTTGATGAAACTAAAGTGAAAACTGATTCTGTAGAAACAGCTTCTTTGCACTGTAGAATTTAAACGCCGCTGATGACCGCTGATTTTCAGGTACACGTTCGGCAAACCACTCGTCTCTGCTGACGTTCAGCTGGTGATCAGCGCCAGTCAACCCAATGTGTTTCGATCAGCAACTTCCAAAGCAAATAATGATGATGATCAAAACAAGTACTCGAGAAAGGTAAGCCGTATTAAACCTATTAGTGGCCGGCTCCTGGCTACCCCTATAGTGGCAGGGGGCGGATTCGGTCCCCCGGAGATCTCGAGATCTACCTGTTCGATTTTCAAAAATCAAACGGTGTTCGATTCCCCTCAACAAAATGAACATTTACAAAAAATGAATTAAAATAATGTATAAGGGGGCAACGGGGTGCAAAAACCTAAAAAAATCTGTATTTTCGATCCAACACAGCTGCCATGTTTATCAACCGATTTTAGCGCAACTAATAGGGATCGTAAGATATTGAGTATTTATATATTATGACTATATTATGATATATTATGACGATTTGGGAAAATAAAAAATCGTAGGCGTGTGCAGGTCACTAAATTGGGGGTAAAGTAAAAACGTAGATTAACCGTTTTTTATGTCTTTTTCTGGATAAATGCAATGGTTTGTTATTTTTACATCGGACACAACAGTTATAAAGCATATGTTTTGCCATAAGCGATGCCAGGTTACCGAAAAAAGGTGGCCAAACATACAAAATATTAACCGCAGGCATGCTGCTACCAAGTAATATAAAACAGATACTGGTCATAAATAGTTCCGTTTTGAATGTTGTAATTCATCATAGGCGTATCCAAAATCGAAATTGGGGAGGTGTAAGACCTTTTGATAGGAATAGTTCCCGCTTTTATAACACTTACTAGTCAACAGTGACTAGTTTACTTGCAACTTTAATTCACATTCGTTACCCACTTTTTACCCTACATTGGCTCGCCTTTTATCCTATAATTTTTCAAAGAGGACCATCTTAATCTAATGCGTTTTTCATCTGAAAACTGCAGTATGTTATGTCATTGTAGGCCAGTGCATCATAGTTTCCTTGCAAAAATATTACCCTTTTTTATTCCTAATTGCGCCTCTGGAATACAATGTCTTCATTCTCTCTCCTGGCCTCATATTTGCATACATAATACTCAATTAACTGTTTATTGCGCCGAAATCGCTGGCATAGCGTAATCACCATGCTAGACAACCCCTTTTTGTATGAGCACCGCCCTTGAAAACTCAATGATGTAACAAATATTCAAATAATAGCAAGAGAAACTATTTTCCGAGCAGCTTCATACGACTATCAACCGCGCCATTACAGTAGCTTCGATGTCCGCCAGCTAGACGTCTCTCATACTTTTGGAACCTCCCCTATTTAACCCTATTCCCTGCGGGCTCCAGAATTACGTTAACCTGCCGGGGAGAGAGAGCAGATTTTCCGCCCCCCAGAGATACTCGAGAACCGCTCGGCCGATTCGATGGGAGCAAACACCATTGATTCGTCGCTGAACGAACATCTTTTCATTTTTGGATCCAGAATTGCTTTTTTTTGCTCTG
The DNA here is from genome assembly GCA_014673585.1 of Semibalanus balanoides. Lineage (NCBI taxonomy): Eukaryota > Metazoa > Arthropoda > Thecostraca > Balanomorpha > Balanidae > Semibalanus > Semibalanus balanoides. The sequence continues at coordinate 14,777 of VOPJ01015319.1, forward strand.
ACAATTGGGGCCAGCGGGGCTAAAAGATAGGGCGAAAATTTGGTAGTTTTGAAGGTCATGTATCAGGCCATGTTATTCTGACCGATTTGCAATACCGCAAAAAACAGAGTTTTTTACGAGCTTCACAATGCTTTCACCTCTTTCTTCAAAGTTGAAAGGGACAAGCCACAAAAAACGAAAAATCATAGGCGCACATCAGAGGGATAATAAAATGGGAGAAATTTTGTGAAAAATTTATGTGCTTTTCCTTTTAAGTGATTTGCGGACGTGGGGAAACGTCACAATAGATAGTGGGCTTTATTGCTGTAATTTGTTAATGATAACCCAAATTTTGCCATAGGCGGATTCAGGTAAAACCAGAGACAGTGGGGGCACCATGTGCGGAGAACGCATTTATATCAATCTTGCTTATTGAAAGTTGGTACTAAATTAGACGGCAGCAATACGCCTCCCAAATCTCTGATGACTAACCTTGAGTGCCGCCTCCTAACCCCAAAATTATGGTATTTATCCAATTATGTAGATGTACAAAAGCATTCAACTTAGTTTATTGACGCTTTTATTCCACCGCAAACTACGGAAGGAAAGTATCACTATGCGCCGCCACACCCGCATTCGAAACGACGCTCCCAAAAGCACATGACCCTTGGAGCCTTTCTGCTGGGACCGATTTTTTTTCAAAAATTTTAACACAGAAAATATCATGCGTCATTCAATGTTTAGAAAAGTCCCAAAAATTCCTCAGTCGATAAGACGTAACGGTTTAGAAGTGGCGCGCGCGATATTAAAACTACCAAGGGCAGAATCTGCCCCCCGCAGGAATAGAGAGTTAAATACTTTGAATACCGCCTCTGCCCGTAAACTAAATATTGTATATTTTAATTAAAAACATCAAACTAATTTAACACGTATTTTATAACCGTAAACCAATGCAACTTCTTCATACTTGAGGCAGTTAGGAAGAAGCCGTGGGGATCACATTTCCGAATTATCGCAAGGTGTCACCGACAAATACTCTCAAAACTGGGCCCTGGAACCGCCTCTGTTCATTTCAAGGACTCAAAATCTTGACTCCAGATGTGCATATCAATTTGAGGAAAAGTCCAAAATTTCGTGAGCCTTCTCGTAGCCGTTCCGGAGATATTCAAGAAAAACCTGAGGGGTGGGTCAAATTTGCCCCCTGCCACTAACAGGGTTAAAGGCAATAGTTCAATATAAACATGGGGTTTTGAACTGAGATAGGAGATTTGTTGAGCAGATCGAAAAATGAGTTTTGGCTGAAGAAAAAACTCGCAACGTTAAGTAGTTTCGACCCAGAATAGTTTGCCCTTCTTAGAAAACACAGTTTCGTTCCCCCGAAACAGCTTCGGTAGTTCGCCGCCAGGCGGGCGCCGGGGTAGGACACTCTCTGGCACGTAGTACCTGATCACAACGCCTCGTTAATATCCGCTCAGCCGCCTGGGCTGCGCGGTGGCCCTTTGTCAGAGACTGTACTTAGCGTCTGGCGGAGCCAGAACTCCAGCTCACTCACAGCTGCTATCGTACAATTTCTCATGAAATACAAAGAGAAACTTACTTCTTTCTCCACATATATCCATCAGTTGTCCAAACCAAAGTCATATTCGTAGTTTTGAGCTCAAGATGCGCATTGCACCGTATGGTTGAATTTCAAGACAACTTTCAAGGTGACCTATTCACTTTAAGACCCTCACCGTCAATTTAATAAGTATATATAAATTATTTTGCATTTAGTCAACATAATATGTAGTCACCCGGACGAATACCGCATGGTTGTAAGCTACTGTGAGAAGCAAATCGTTTGAAACCCTATTTTTTGCGATATCTTTTCAATGCACCAACTGTAGTGAGCAGATTTCTCGCAATGGCGTTTCAGGCCCTGCACTAATTTGCACTACCTATCCATGTCCCAGTTTAAGCTGTTAAACGAAATCTTATAGTGCACTTCGACTTCACTTGTCCAATATTGTGCGATTCATAGACCATCGAGACTCGAGGAATAGAGTCACCAACCTTGGTCGCTCATCTAGCTCCCCTCTCTCGACTCCTATTGCCCACCAACTTGCAAAACCGACCTCGGTCCACGGGTCGGACAGCGCCGGTTTAAAAGGTCAGCCAGGGCGGAGATAAGCTCTGACCGCATAACCACAACTTTCCGACGATAGCCTTCTACCCTCATGCTCAATGTAGAAGAACACTATGGCAGCGCCGACAGATGCGGGAGTAAGGCTCGGGCTCGGCGAATAAAAGGAATGCCAGAGCTAAATTACTCCTGATATTGATGCATTATTGTTATGTTGTATAAGCAGGTGCAATATAACTTCATGTTTATTGTAATCGTATATTTATATTTGTGCATTTTGTTTATTGTTAATTGTTCCGATTTGTTTTGCCTTATGATTATCACACGCTGATGTTTCGTGGATTGAAAAGCCATTTAAATGTGACCGTTTCACAATATAATACAATACGATACAGACGGATTTAATTCCCTGCGTGTATTTCATATTACGAGTGAATAGCTAATGCCTTATATTTTTGTTTGCCATTAACTGCAGGGGTGGTAAAAACGCCTCGGGTGGCGCCAACCAAATCTGGCATGGGAAAATTGGCCCCCAATGACAAGTACGACGCAAATCACTGGTGAATCAAAAATGACTTTAAAATTGGTTTAAGAGGTGGTTAACCCGCGGCCGCACCGGGCAGTATGAGTTGACGATGGCAATCATAGCGTCTGGATGGCAGGGCGCAGCCAATGGGGGGTGGGCAAAGGGGACACGTGTCCCTTAATTCGGCGAATTTCCATACTAGCATTTAAGTGGTGACGCTCCTGTTGCGACTATGTAATGTAGGCCTTGCAAAATATAACAGTAGTGGCCTAAGTCTGCGAGTGGATAATTTTTTCGCGATTTTAGGGCGGCGGCCTTTGCGATGGGGTCCTCATGCTGGTGGATTGCTGTGCCCACCCCCCACCCACATACCCCAGCCCACCTGCGTCCCCTAGTCAAAGTATGGCTGCGTCTGATTGCCGATATAATTTTGGGCAAAGCCTATCCACAGAGCCACAATAAGATCATATTGTCTCATCCTGTTTGACGAGTTTTAAAGCAAATCGTAATTAGATAAGTTTCGAAATCAGGGGCTCCACCACACGGGAACGGGGGGACGTGTCCCTCACATTTCCGGACTTTAACATTAAGGCCTATGGTGTGTGCATGGAAGAATGGAACTTCAGAAATCTCCCCCCCCCACTTCGGGGGCTGGCGTCGCCTTTAGGTCGAGCATAAGGCGGATCTAGAACGGTTTGGTTTTTGGTCGTTGGGGGGCGGGGGGGGTCCCAAAGAAGTCTCCGCACAATTTCTGAAAAAACTTCATCGGACTTCCGCTTGCTTATGTATCAGTAACTGACTAAAAACCAAATTTGTTTCCGTGAAAGTTGCTTAGATTTCCTATTATCTCAAGAAAAAGTGTGTCAAATTTGCACCCATTTTGGTGGATTTGGGGGAAGGGGGTCATGGCATTCCCAGGTGTTCCCGCTCTGGATCCACCAATGGAGTCGAATGCATTCAGCAAAGTCAGATGAACATTTGTCAACGGCATAAGATACATCGCTACAAATTTTGACAGATTGTATCCTCAATTTTAACAATCGACCCTGCAAACGAAGATAACAATGAGAGGAGCGTGCACGCCTTGGCGTTACGTACGGCAAACCGGCGGGAATCACCGGATGGTCCACTTTGCCCGACCCATTTAATGTTAAAAAAATTGGAGTCTGATTACAATTTTTTCGCGACGGAATCTGATATTCTACACAATTCGGTAGCATGACAGAACATCTTTAAAGTTTAATGTTCCGGGAAAACAAAGAAGCGCGAGCTAAGCTTGAGGCACGCACACACTAATGGCCATTTTCCCCGTAACCGGCCTGGCGCCACAGGCAATTCGGGTAATCTCCGGAATCGGAGGACCAATCATCCGCGCATGCGCAATACACAACAACTAGTCGCACCCGACGCTTCCACTAGAGGTGCCACCTTTCTACCCACCCACCCACCAGTTGTGGGTAGTTACTACCAGGGGGGTCCGCTCCGGCCTCTTAAGCACTATAAAACAGGGAGACAAATATGAGCAACATCCACAGCTTGTTTTGTGTTTCACCCATGCACTCATGAGTCGCCAGTATAGCTGCTGACATCTTTCAACCAATTCAGCGTCCCGCCATCTCGACGCTCATTTGGTCCGAGGACGGCTGATGACGCGTAGGTCGGTCAGGAGACGAACATAATTTGTTTTACGTTAAACGCTATCTGGCATGGCATCGGTGCGAGGTGATAGGGTGTGCTATGAGCTTTTCAGGGTTTTTTCTTAGTTTAAGAACAGCGTGATAATGCAATTTGATGTGCATCCCCCCGTCAGCTCACAATCCTAATTATCGTCGCTAGATGGAGTGGCAATGATTGACTATTTAGTGACCGTGCCTGGGCGACAGAGCCCATGGCAAACAACTACGTTGCGTCCGGCGGACGCGCGAAAATCTTGTTTATGTATGAGCCCATCCTGCTGCTGACAGTGTTTTCAACCAAATCAGCGTCAGCCACAGCTCGACGTCTCATTAGTCGACGGCTGATGACGCGTAGGTGGGTGAGAATAGCCGAACACATCATTGTTTACGTAACGCTATCTGCAAGGCGGGCCCCCGTTGGGTTCCCCCCCCAGTTTTTTGCCCGGCAGCAGTTCTTACCGTGGTTTATAATAGCTTAGGTTACTACCCATCACCTCAGTGGGGTAGTAGCAGGTAACACAAGCGATAATTTGGATGAAGTGTGTAGTTGGCGGGTAGCAGAATTGCATAATTGCACAACAAATGGGGAAACAGGGATTTATGGGTATTTGGGATCTTGAACAAATATAGGCATCTCAGTAGGTGGAGCAAGAGCTGGATCAATTAAAACAGTTTAGCATTTAAAAAATGAGTTATTTAAATGGCAGACAAAATGATGACAAATTTTATTTGTGGGTACTTGCGGGTAGCTGGCCAGCCTATATGGTCATGTGGGTATAGGTGGATAGTTGAATTGGCGGTTTACGGTGTTGGGCCGGTAGCCACAAGCCTGAAAAAGTGCACCTCTAGTCCCACCATCATCAGAATCTCGATATATGTTCACGTAAAATCTTCATATTCGCATTGGTTAGAGAGTTTTGCAAAGTATTTCCCAATAATTATTGGGAAATTCACTTTGAAATCAGAATCGGGCCGCTTGTTAAAATGTGATAGGGCCGTCGGGGCCCCCTATCTTACACACATAAGAGGGTGGCGACGCCCCGGGGCGCGGCCCAAGCTGACTGCAAACCTTAGGTTACACCATCATCAGAGTTACCACCTTAGAGACATTTTAGGACACGTATTTTGGGGATAATTATTTATATCTGAGAAAAATGGTCGGTAGATCTCGGTCGAAGCTTGTGGCTCAATGGTTGGGGGATGCCACTTGTTATCAGTGGGGTCCACAACAAAGCGATAAATGGAAAAATTAATTGGCAGCCAATTAAAAAAAGATGTGTTGTTATGCATTACTCTTAACAAAATGATGACCAGAAGTACAAATTAAAATGGACAATTTGGGACATTTTTGGCCCCGAGCAAAGCTCTTGGAGGTCATATTTTGGCGCCAACTTCATCCAGTAAGTTGGCACTTTTTACCACCCCTGATTAACTGACCTTTAAAATACAAATTATCGCATGGTCTGGAGCATCAATTGCAAGAAATTCGTTTATGCCGTGGTTCCTTCAAAAGTGATCGCCTTAAGTTGATTCCCATGCGGTCTGGCCAAGTCGCACGGAGAGAGAAGGTCTATGCGCTCTACAGGAGATGTGTAATTTGACGTTGCGTTAACGTGAGATTACCGAGAGCAAGCTCGCGAAGCTGCTCGTCTCACAGTCTATACTCGCACGTGGCTTACTCGCGAAAAACAAAATAGAGTCGCAGTATAGACGCTAGCATGCCGAGCCTGTATCGCCTGACTTTCACGAGACCCGCACGTGCCGCCGAAAACAGCTCTTCTTGAGAAGCACCCGATATCTTTCTTTACACGCCCGAGCGCGAGCTCATTTGATTTGATAATGCACTCGGGATTTCCTTTGACTCGGGACATTTATGTTGCGCATTCAGCGCGAGTTTACTCTGAACCATCATCCTTTTACCACTAGTTCGCCGATCATGTGACGAACGTGCATCATATGAAGCGCGAGGCGCGATCGCCGCGTACACGGGTAATTTGATAGAAGAATGTTCGCAAAAACTCTTGCAGACGGCTGGGATGATTGTGTTCAAATGTTGTGCGTGGTTAGGGACCCCTCAGCCGCCGTTTTTCCACAAGTCAGGGGTGGGGTGACTCTGGCAAGTGCGCACGTGCACGCCCCTCTTCTATATCTTAGGAACGGCTGAGCCGATTGTGTTCAAATTTGGTGTGTGATTAGGGACGCCTCAGCCGCCGCTTTTCCACAAGCCAGCAGAGCGATGCCTCTGTACGTGCGCACGTGCACACCTTTTTGTATCGCAGAAACTACTTGCCTGATTCCAGTTGAAATTCACCATACATTTCCTTCGCGCTCGCTCGCGCATCGGCCAACTTCGGCGCTTTACTGGTTATTTAAATTACTATGGATAAAAATGGATATACAGGGATAAACTTTAACCTAACGCTATACGCGCTTCTTTCGTCAAAAAAAATCGGTCCGAAAGTTATCTTAATTGTTTATGCTGTAAAATGTAAATGAAAGGACTTTTCCGATTTTTCAAACGTTGCAAGAACGGTAATCCCACTTACAATGCTAAGCCAGCTCACAATTTGACGTTGTTTGTTACGTTTTACAGGGTTGATACCTTATTTGTCCCCACAGACCGATAGTAACGGATGTGTATCAATATACGTCATACTGTCAAAAATCCGCACCTCAACAGGAAAGCACTGCTATTGACACCAAACAGGTAAGCAATGTAGCATACATTACCTCAAGGATTTTACATTTGCAATTTGTATCATAATTTCACAACTTCTCAGTCCATGTGTTCACTTCCGTGAAGACAAGAAGCGTCTGTGAACGGACGCGATGGACTGATCGCATATTGGCATTGGCAGTATCTGGTATCATTGACAATTAGCTGTAACTAACTGGTGTACGTCCTTCATGACAGTATCTGGTATCAGTGACGGTTAGCTGTAACTGGTGTATGTCCTTCATGGCAGTATCTGGATATCAGTGACGGTTAGCTGTAGCTGGTGTGTGTCCTTCATGACAGTATCTGGTATAAGTGACGGTTATCTGTAACTGGTGTGTGTCCTTCGTGACAGTATCTGGTATCAGTGACGGATTAGCTGTAACTGGTGTGTGTCCTTCATGACAGTATCTGTATCAGTGACGGTTAGCGTAGCCTTGGTGTGTGTCCTTCATCGAAGTAATCTGGTATAAAGTGACGGTTATTCCTGTAACTGGTGGTGTGTCCTTGACAGTATCTGGTATACAGTGACGGTTAGCTGTAACTGGTGTGTGTCCTTCATGACAGTATCTGGTATCAGTGACGGTTAGCTGTAATAACTGGTGTATGTCCTTCATGACAGTATCTGGTATCAGCGAATGTAACCGAGGCCAGCACGGCAATCAGCCAGCTATCAGAAATGATCGTGCCTGTCCGGGAGACAAAGCTGTTTAAGATCATCAAAGACGAGTCGCCCAAGTTCTTCAAACCAAGGATGGTGTATTACGGAACGGTAAGTAATTCAGTGATGATGATGATGATGATGATTATGAATTATGATCATGATGACGACGATGATGATGATGATGATGAACACTGCTTTCGTGATAGCCGTTTTCACGATGGAATAATTTGCGAGAATTTTTTTAACCCTCGCCCTACGGTCCCGTAGGGTGAGGGCTAGAACATTTTTCGCTAATTAGTCCATCGTGAAAACGGCTACTATACTAAAACATTTCAAAACATTTTAAAATGTTTTAAAACATTTCGCACAAAATAATCCATCGTGAAAACGGCTATTGTGCGTAATTATTATTGAATTGTAACACAAGGTAACTTGGTAAAAATGTAACACAAATTATTGTACTTCAGAATAAAACTTTGAACTATGTATGAACCCTAATCAGGCTGACGAAAATCAAAGTAGTGTTCGGAAAACTATACTTTAAACCTGTTTAACTGGAGCTTAGTGCTTGTGCGAGGAACATAGTTATCAAAATTAATAGACGGAATACCATGACCTTTTCCTCAAAGATATTAGAAAATCGTTAAAATATGTTTCACATTTTTCCAAGAAGCTAGTCCAGCTTCGTTGCACAAAGTACGATAATATGTGATTTGGAACTGTTGTCCGAGAAGCCGAGAATGTTCGGTGGTACCCTACTGAAATCTGAGTATGCGTCTGAATGGCGGCCCCGGAACTTACTACCACGTTGAAGTGCTGATATATAAACTGAAGCATCAACTTCAAATACCTATTCTGTCTTGCTGCAGGTACGCTTTGAGAGACAGGATGGCTCTCCTGTGAAAGGGGAACGAGTACAAATTTGCTACACAATCTCATATTACAAGAGCGCTGAAACGGACTCGTCTTCAAACCGGTAAGAAAAAAGTTGTTATAAAGGTTCTGGTTCAATGGTGCATAGGAAAAAGGTCCAATCACTGGACACGTCAAAACACAAAAACTTGCTATTATAGCAGTGTTTCAGTGTCTTAGTCAGTCAGTATCGTATAAACCACCAATGGCATGCAAAGTTGGGCATTTTGACATGTCTGCTGAAATGGTGTTCATTTACGCTATATCTACGTGTGAAGCTATGTTCTACATCGGATTTTGATCGTCCAATAATTTTTATTCACATTTACACATATATATTTGTGAATGTTACACATATGTGTATATAGGGCAATCGTTTCCATAGGCAGATCAAGAAAGTGTGATTTGACAGTTTGGGGGGGCAAATCCCAAAATTAATCGCATAATTCTGAAAACTCATCGGATTTCGCTTTGCTTAGTATCAATTGAACTGATTTTAAAAACAAAACTTTACACTCTAGTAAATATTGCTTATTTTTACGAACAAACTCAGGAAATGGTCAAATTTGCGCCGATTTTGGGTGGTTTGGGGGGCATGGCCCCTTTGGCCCCCTGGATCCGCCCTTGCGTTTAACCAGTCCCTTTGCTAAATCGCCGTGAATGTGCCGATGTGGGTGAGGTATTCGTAACTGAAACTTTTGAATATGGCATTGATTTGGCTAAATTTAAGTACCATTTTTAAGCACAATAATATGTTTCGGAAACCTAGACTCAGATACTCAGTAGGTAGTTGGTACCTATATATTTTTTAAGCGTCGCGGATTTCAAAAGTGTCGCATTGCGTGCTTCGAAAGAAGATGCTACAGATTCAGAACTTATTCGTTCCAGCCTATATAGTTATGTAAAAATAATGTAACACTTATTTTATAATAGTTCCATATGCAACTAAAAATATACATACATACATATCACAAAAACTCACACAAATCAGCACACATATATCGCACCTGCCTATGGGCCATCACCATCGCAGTGCCGCTAAAAAAGCCAGACTACGTTGGCACCGCTGCTTACGACAAAGTCCCGCTGGCGAACCGGGCCGTACTCTGCTGTCGTTGTACTCGTGTCATTGTCCCAGAGTAACGAAGTCCGCTGCGACATTACCTCCGGGCGTGGCTTTGCTGTCGTTGAACTCGTGTCATTGTCCCCGAGTTATGGGTGTCTGGCAGTAGGCCGGTGTAGTTGGAACCCGAGTACAGGCAGCCAGAGTGGTACAGGCTGTACCTGCACGTGACCTGAGCCTCTGATTAGGGTGAAAGATCGAGGCCGCTAAGGGGAAAGTCCACGGTGCAGTTGAGCTTCTCCCGGTAACGCTCCATCAGCGGTGAGAACCGCTTCAGGTGCATCACAAGAATGCGCGGAACCTTCTGTATAGAGAAGCTCTTGGTGCCCTTTTGCCGGAATGGTGTGTACACAATAATTATTTGTAAAAATAATAAGTGCAAATATAATTATTATCAGATAATCCTATAAATGATAGCTAACAAACATAAATCGTCATTGGCAAAATGTTTGCTCAATGGTCCATTACCACTAGGAGAGAATGGGGAACGCTGAACTACTGGAAACACGAAATGGCCAATTACGCTTAAAGGCGTTAGAGGTGCAGGCTTTTGCTCACAGTTCCAGAAGGCTCATAGCTAGAAATGGTGTGCTGTTGTGATCATCGGTCGCTTCTGTTGTCTAGCTCAAATTCCGGCAAACAGAGGATGATGCATTCAAGCTACAACGGGAAAGGGGTGCACTGCACGTGCACCCTGCACCCAAACACCTCAAATGGTACAGCGTTGGAAGGCGCTCGTCGGGCTCTCTTTGCATACCAAATGTGCTAGTTTAAAAGCTCCTCTGGTACCAGAGGACCGAAGCTCCACGATGTTGAAGCCATCTAGCGGGTGCAACTTGTACTGCTCTGGATCGCAGACGAAATCGGCCTGTGGAGACTGGAGCCTGTTGAATGAGTTTGGCCAAAATGCGTTTTTACCGTGCGACAATTTGTACGTGCCTCTTAACCAAATAACCGTTTTATTCCAGTCTTCCATTTATCATTCGGGGCTTCTCTACGTCGTCCCGTCCGGAGAAATGTAAAACCTACAGATCAGACAACTCGGGCCGCGTAGTCTACGTGGTTCCTCCGCAGAGTGACCAGGTCTCTTCCATAACATTCAAGGTCAGTGGCGTGGCCTGGCAGCCAGGCCTCCTCTTTAACGTTCAAGAACATTATTATTACAAAGTATCCAGGTCTATCCCCTGGCATTCAACGTCAATGCTGCTCCACGAATGGGCAACACTCTTGTTTGGTCCTGCTGAAAGTGAATACCACAACAAAGTGGCCATGTCATCATATAACATGCAAAGCCAGTCTTTTTGCATCTTAGTCCAGCTTCTCCTGGAACCGTTGGTAGGTCTCCTGTACCGAGTGTGTCAGGCAGACACAAGCGTAAACAGCTTGTGATACACCGCTGTTTAACACGATACAATGCATCGCACTAGTCACTACATATGAGCCTAACGCTTTGGAGAGGATGGTCCAACACTGACACCATATGACACGCAGCCGTTTTCAAGAAGGATTTATTTTTACCCGGTAGTACCCGGTAGTACCCGGTAGTACCCGGTAATATTTCGTGCGTTTTGGGTAACTGAGTCTAGGAACACGGCTTGTCCCATATATTTTTGGTATCAATTGAAACTTTATGAATTCATGTGCGATTATCTGCTCTTACAATGCGAA